>SAUG01000107.1:0-81689 GCA_011316305.1 Rusavskia elegans
TAACCCTAACCCTAACCCTAACCCTAACCCTAACCCTAACCCTAACCCTAACCCTAACCCTAACCCGCTATAGCGCGTTACCTATTATAAATAGAGTTATTCGCGGCCTAATCGTTCTATTCGGTTTATTTAAAAGCGAAGGCCTTAAATTCGCAACTACTAAAAGGATAGATATCTTTAAATAGTATAACTAAAAGATTTTTAATAGTATTATAGAATTTATAGTAAGCTATAAGATTCTTATAATAGAAAAGGTTAGATATAGTTAGCTCTATAGATATAGAGCCGAGGTCTCGAGTAAAATAGAACGAATAAATTAATACTTTAAAGCCTATAGGTCTTTTATATAGATTCTAGAAATAATCCTTCTAAATTTAGAGGTAGTATATATTACGAAGCAGGGTAATACTAGAATACGGAGCTCTACTATAAGTTCTAATAAAATCGTCGAAGCCGAAATCGAAATAGGATTTATTAAAAGGAATAATTTCCTTAGATATATTATATTAGTAAACTAGTATCTATTTTATAGTACTTCGGGCTTTCTATAGCGAATCGTATATAATATTAGCCTTTAAATTATAGGCTAATAGAATAAAGAAAAGCCTTTTAAATTCCTATATAGTATTAGCGCGCCTAACTACTTCTATTTATAAAGAGTCGAAATAGTTAGCCGGAATAGAGTAGTAGATATCTATAGGAGCTAATAATCTAAAGAAATATAATTTCTTATTAGTAGATATACTAGTACGGGCGGCTTTAAAACTTTAAAAATAGCGGATAGATATATATTTAGGATAGATTAATCGAACGGTAGAAAGAATAATTAAATCTATTTAAACTAATTAAAGATTATAATCTATATAGGTAGTATCCTATTCTATTCGTATTATATTAAGGAAATATATATAGGTATTAAAGCTTCGCCTTTAGTTAGTAGAACTAAAGCTAATATATAGTTATTTAAATTTATAAATACTATAGCTATAGATTATAAAGCGCGGGTTCTATATAATATATTAATAGAAAGGCGGATAGAAGTACTAGTAAAATAGATAGAAGTAGACCGCTAGAATTATAGGAACGAGGATAATATTATCGATATTAGTAGTAGTACGGATCTAAAGGTTATTTTACTTTTCTATTATAAGTCGTTCAAGTAAAGCCTTCTCGCTACAGCTAATATTAAAGGAAGGTAGAATAGATTCCCTAGTAAGGAAAGCGCGCTAATTAATATTATAGAAATCCGGGTAAATAGAATTATTACGCCGTAATATTACTAAATAATATAGAAGCGGGAAAAATAGAATAGATAAAGCTTTCTAGAGACTAAATAATCTCTAATATATAGCGAGTTCGCCGAAACTCCGAATATTAAGTAAAAGGTCGGGGCGGTAGCTAGCTAGAATATCTATTAGCGATCTAATAATAAATAGAAGTAGGAAAAAGGTTTACCGTAATTATATAAGTATTAAAAGGCTATTATAAAGATTTTATTAGCCTATTTAAACTCTATAGGCTATAGTTATAGCGGCGGTAATATAGACGGTACTAACCGTGGTTATTATAGTAGTAATAACTCTATAGACTATAGTTATTACTACGGTAAAGTATTAGATAGCTATAGTAGAAGTCTAGGTCTATTATCTAAAGATATATAAGGAATCTATTTAGTATCTAAATCGCTACCGGAAATAGATAGAGTTCGAATACTATTTATAGAAATAGGATCTTTAATTTATACCGGAAATATAATTTATAACCTTTTATATAAGCGTCCTCCTCTATATCGGGCTATATTTATCGAATAGGGAACTCTAATAGAAAAGATAAGAATTAATATATTACCGGTAAGGTAAAATAAAAGATATTTATCGCTCGGTAGTCGGTATAGAATATTAATCTAGTAAAGTATATCGTTATTAGGAAGATAATCTTCGATTCTATAGAATAGAATAATAATAGAAGAAAAGGTAGAAATAGATAGTAAAATCGAAAGTTTAGATTATAGTTCTACCGTAGGTAGAATAAACCTCTAGAGCTTTTTACGCCGGACTAATCTATTACTAGAGAAAGATTCTAATTAAACTATTAGCTTCGATATATAGCTCTAAGATTATATTTTAGAATTAATATAGAGTTTAAATAAAGTACGACATAGTTCTAAAACTACGAAAGTCTATTTAGTAACGTAGTATATACTAATAGATACCTTCGGAGCCTCGGTAAAAGAAATAGAAGAAATAAAGGCGGTAGCCGGAACTATCTAAGATTTTTAATTTAAGGCCTTTTTTACTTTAAATATTACTTTATAACTCTTAGCCGTTTCTTTCCTCTTTTTCTCTATCTAGTATTTTTTAAGCCTACTTCGAGGTATTTTAGATAGTTAGATAGATATATTACGTTCCGGTAGAAGTATTTAGTACTAGACTTCGAAATTATAAAAGGGGTTAACCGGTAAAAAGTATTATTAGGCGGTTCTAATAGAAAGAAAAAAAAAATAGGTATCTAATTTATATAACGTAAAGATATAAGAAGTCGGCTATTATTATATAATAGGAAAGAACTATTACTAATATTACTAGGAAATATATAAATTAGGTTTTAATTATAAGTACGAAATAATAAATAGGAAGTAGGAAAACCTATTACTCTAATATTCGATATCTAGATTAGGCGGTAAAAGCAGGGAACTAGTATTCTATCGGAAATAATAGATCCCCCCCGGTATATAAAGCGGATTATAGGCTGGTATACTTTAACTTTCGTTAGAGATTTATTATAGAGCTAGCGGGCTTTTTTACCTATTTAAATAAGAGATAGCTGCCTAGATAGATCGTTAATAGTACTATAATAGAAGAGAGGCCTATAATAGGCTTTATAATAATAAAGAATAGAACTAAATAGTACCTGGAATTTTAGATTATTAATAAACGGCCTGCTATTTTATACGCTACTATTTTTATTATATAATATTATATTCCCGTTTAACGGTAGCGGGAAGTTATCTATAACCTATATTAAAAGTTAAGTAGGCTAGTAATAGCTTCGCTAAATTTAAAAAGGAGCTAGTAAAAGTAGAATAGAAAAAACGAAAGTAGAAATAGAAAATTCGTATAGAACCTGCCGCCTTATAGAGAAGTAAGGGGTAAGACCTTTAGCTAATTAATTACTATTTTTAAATCTTTTTAACGCGTATATATATAGATAACTATATAGGTTACTATTAAATTAATTAGACGATTAAATCTTCCCGGTAATTAATTAGATAATTAAATCTTCTCTCGCTTTAAGCGATAATTATACTAGCGGTAGCGGTAGGAAGTAGCAGGAAATAGGTTTTAGATAAATATTAAAATTAACAGCGACTATATAATTAGATATACTACGAACTATTACGATTATTTTAGTTCTAAAAACTGGAGGTTTATTATAAGACGATTCTATAGAACTTTCGTACCGGAACGGTATTAATAGGACGATATTAATATACGGTATAACCGACCGATTTTAACCAAATTCTATAGGATACCCGCCTAACTCTAACTCTCCGTACCGTACAATATTACCGTTATAGAAAGACTAAAAACCTTTTACCCTGGAGTAACTAACGATAAGAAGCTAGTAAGGAAAAGATTTAAAAATATCTATAAAAAATTTAAAGCCGCTTATAAAATAAGTATTAATAACGAGTACCTATAGAATAACTAGTAGGATTAAAAAGTAAATAATATTATCGATATATTAGAAAAAGAACTAGGAAATAACGCCTCTAAAAATAAAGTTATTTCTAAACCGATATTATAAAAAATAAATATAATAATAGGAAGTTAATACGTACTATTTAACTAGACTATATACTATAACGACGATTATATAATCTATAAATTAGAAAAATAAGGAGCTAGATAGTATTTATTAAAACCACGCCGACGAGCTCCGATAACGCCTATTAAAATCGGAAGTTATAATATTTATAAATATTCCGTATATATTATATACGATAGATATAAATACTAGAAGAAATAGTAAAAAAAAAGAAATAGAATTTTTAATTAGAAATTCTATAGATATATTTTATAAGTAAACTATAAAGATAAAAAGTACGAAAATATTAAAAATAATTCGGGAAAAAATAGAATCTTATAGTAATAGATATACTATAAGCGTATAACTTTATAGCCTAGAGAAAGTAACTAAATTTAGCTAGCTACGTATATATATTCGAGATTAAAATAATTATTAATACCGATAACGGACTATAAAAGATTAGAATATTTATTAATTTAGATATAACCGGAAATTTTATATTAGAAAATTTAACTAAAAGGAAAAGGTTCCTTTAAATTAAAAAAAAAGATCTATATAACTTAATAGTTATTAATAGAAATAAAATACTAGAAGGAGATAGGAAGGTTATAAAAAAAACGATACCGTTCTAAATAATAATTAACTAGTATTAAAAGGAACTTTAGTTCGATATTATTCGGATAACCAGCTACGATATCGTATTTAAAATACTTTAATTAAAGGATTATAATCTAATAATCGACTAGAAGAAAAAAGTATTTAGTTTTAAATAATATTCCTATATAGGGAATATCTAGCCTATACCGAAGTAGTATTTTCGGATAGATAAAAAATAGAATATAAAACGCGAATTCGTAATTTCGAAAAAGAATAACTAAATACTATTTAGATCTAATTTATTAGATACCGGTAGAGGTTAGCTAGATTAATAAAATAGAAATAGAAAAGAAAATTATAAACCTTTTAAAAACCCTATACTACCTAATAAGAAATTAAAAGAAAACCTATTAGAAAGGGTTCTAGGTAAATATAAAAACTAGATAAATTTATTTTAGGAAAAGGTAACTACTAAAATACTACCTAAATATTAAATATAGAATTATAAAGTAAAATTTAAATTAGATAAATAACCTACGTTTAAACCTATCTATCTATTATTTATAATAGAGCTTAAAATACTCCGTAATTACCTAGATAAAAATATAAAGAAGGGATTTATTAAAAAGTCCTAATTACTAGTAGAATACCCGATCCTCTTTATATCTAAAAAGGACGGAATATTCCGCTTATATATTAATTACCGGAAGCTAAATAATATTATAATTAAAAATCGATATCTATTACTAAATATTAGCGAACTCTAAAATAGATTCTCTAGAGTAAAATATTTTATTAAACTCGACCTTCGAGGAGTATATAATCTTATATAAATAAAGGCCGGAAAAAAATAAAAAATAACTTTCCGAATATAGTATAGTTATTATAAATATATAATAATACTATTCGGATTTACGAACGCTCCGGTAACGTATTAGGATATAATTAATAACGTTTTTAAAAAATATCTGGATATATTTATTATCGCCTACTTCGACGATATTTTGGTTTTTTCTAAGATATTCGAAGAATATATATAATCAGCAAAGTTTTTAACTATCTAGGAAAAAGAGACTTACGCCTTAAACCAGAAAAGTATAAATTCTATAAAAAAGAAGTCGACTTTTTTAGATTTATCGTAGGACGAAACAGACTATATATCGACTTTAATAAACTAAAAGCTATTATAGAATAGGAGATTCTAATAAATATTAAAGAAATCTAGAACTTTTTCGGATTTATAAACTATAATTAAAAGTTTATAAAAAATTATTCTAAAAAAGTTCTTACTTTTATAGCTTTAATAAAAGATACCGCCGAATAGTACTAGGGCGAGAAAGAATAATAAGTATTCGAAGACTTTAAAAAGGAATATATAAAAGACCTAGTTTTTAAAATATTCGATTTAATAAAACTATTATAAATAGAAACAGATTTATTAGATCTAGCTATAGGTATATACCTTCTATAGTAGTATAATAGTAAGTAGTACCCGGTAGTATATATATCCAGAAAATTATCGCCAGTAGAATAGAATTATAATATCTATAATAAGGAACTACTAGCTATAGTAGTAGTACTAGAATAATAGAAAGTATACGCCGAAAGATTACTAGAATTAACTATCTTTATAGATTATAAGAACCTTTTATACTTTACTATAATAAAGTAATTAAATAGAAAATAAATATAATAGTCTAAACTCTTCGGTTAATATAAATTTAAAATATACTATATCCTAGATAAGAAAAATAGAAGAGTAGATATTCTAAGTCGAAAAAGTAATTATATAAAAATAAAAGAGATTTTTAATAATAGTATCCTTAAAATTAATAAGGATAGATTACTATTAGTAAACCAGTACAGGCTAAATATAACGCTATATATATTTAGAGACGACTAGAAATAATTTCCTATTAAAAAAGGAAAACTCTATATACTAGATAATAAAATCGATAAATATATTAAAAAATACTATAATAGAATACTATAAAGGTATCTAGGCGTAATAAAGATAATATAACTTTTACGATAGTATTACTAGTTTCCTAATATAAGGTAACGCGTCGAAATATATATTAAGAAATATTTTAGTTATTAGTAAAATAAATATAGTATATATACTTATTATAAAAAGATTTAGTATTAGGAACTACCGGATTTACTATGGAAGAAAGTTATAATAGACTTTATTATTAAGTTCCTAAAATCGAAAGATCTGATAATAAATATAAAATACGACTCGATATTTAATATAGTAGATAGATTTATAAAATATATCTATATAATTCTAACTAGAAAAAACTTTATAGCGGAATAATTTAGATTTATTATCTTAGATCGATTATTTCGATACTATAGACTACCAGAAATATTAATAAATAATAGAAATAAGTTCTTTACTTTAAATTATTAGAAAACTCTAATTCCTTTATTTAGTATTAAATTAAAAATATTAATAGCTTTCTATCTAATAATAGATAGATAGATAAAACGTATTAATTAAACGTTCGAATAAAATCTAAAATACTATATTAATAATATTTAAAATAATTAGGTTTCGTTTTTACTAATAGTATAATTAGTACTTAATATAAGAGAATTAAGTACGATAAAAAAAATACCGTTCTTTATCGAAAGCGGGAAAAATCTAAATTTATTTAGATATCCGCTGTTATATAGGTTAGCAGAATTAGTAATTTAAAAGGTCGAGATCTAGAAAAGAATCTATATAAATATTCTAAAAAGATATAGAAATACTCGGATAATTACTAGAATAAAAGGTAAAAAATAGTATCTTAGCTAAAAAAGGGAGATAAAGTATACCTTTTTACGAAAAATTTAAAAATAAAAACTCTAAATAAAAAATTTAACTATATTAAAATCGGACTATTTTTAATTAAATAAATTAAAGGACTTTAGAATTTTAAATTTAATCTATTTAAAGATATTAAAGTATATCCGGTATTCTATATATTTCTTTTAGAACTAGCCGACCCCGGAACGCCGTTATAATAGATATTTAATTTCGAAATATAAAAGGAAGATACTTTTATAGTCGAAAAGATTCTATAGTAGAAAGATTAAAACTATCTAATTAAATAGAAAGGTTACTCTACTTTAAAAAATATTTAGGAACCTAAAGAATACTTAGTAAACTACTAGAAGGCTCTATAATAGTTTTACTAAAAGGAGCTAAAGAAGTTATTAACTAGCCAGAATTACCAGGAAGTACGATCTACTCGGAAGCTATATCGATAAAAGAATTAAAACCTACGGAAGAAAGCGGATCCGCGGTATCTCTATATTCTAATACTTTAAAATTTTATAGCTCGCCGTTAACTATAATACGCTACTCCTCTTTAATATAATCTAACTAATAAAGTAAATATTATTACTTTATATATACTTTATATAATTCTTTCTTTAGTTTTTTACGCTTATCTTCTAAACGACGCTAGCGCGTAGTATCTAACGAAGTAAAATTATAAGGATAAGCTTATATAATATACTTAACGTATTTTTTAGAACTATCGCTAACGCGATATAATTTCTCTAACTAGAAATAATTCCGATAAAAATATATAGCTAATATACTAATATCTAATAATATAACTTTATTATAATATTCTTTAATTAATAGCTTCTTTCGTTTATCTATAAAAGGAAGGAATAAAGGATTTTTAGAATAAAAATTCTAAAGAGGAAACCTAGTATTATAAATACGCGCAGTATAATTTCAGGAACGTAGTAGTATTTAATATAGTACTAGAACTCCTTATTATATCTAGATAGATAGAAAGGATTTAGTATTATTATCTTAGTTATTTTAGTAAATAAAGTACCTAAAAAAGGTTATCTTAGTTATTTTAGTAAATAAAGTACCTAAGGAAGGTTATCTTAGTTATTTTAATAAATAAAGTACCTAAAAAGGATTATTTTAGTTATCTTAGTAAGTAAAGTACCTAAAAAAAGGAGAATTTTATTATCTATATAGATCCCGAACTCGATACCTTTATAGCTCGTATTTAATTTATTAGTTATCGCTATATACTATTCTAGTAATTAGACTAATTTAATCTTATATTAATTTAAAGTAATTACCCGTTATACCTCCGTTTATAGATATACTAATAAGTCTAACCAACTCTTGGAGATACCAGGACCCCCAGGTAGCCCTATAATATAATTATACTAGCGGTAGCGGCAGGAAGCGGTAGGAAACAGATTTTAGATAAATATTAAAACTAATAGCGACTATATAGTTAGATATACTACGAACTATTACGATTATTTTAGTTTTAAAAACTAGAGGTTTATTATAAGACGATTCTATAGAACTTTCGTACCGGAACGGTATTAATAGAACGATATTAATATATAGTACGACCGACCGATTTTAACCAAATTCTATAGAATGTCCGTTTAACTCTGATCTTCCGTACCGTATAATGATAAAATTCCTTATAATAATTTATCTATACTCTAATCTCGGTCTAGAATATTTTGTTACGTCCACGATTCCACAGAGGTTTCTTGGAGGATTAGCCAAATAAGCGAGCCTAATTATCTATAGCCGTCTATAGCCGTTATAGCCGCTATCTTTAGTAGGGCTTTTAGTACGCGGCTACTATCGGCCTTTACAGCTACTTTTAATATATATATTACTTATTACTTCTATAGATAGCTTCTCTCGTTAGTCGTTAATATAATTATTTAATATATCTCTACTATTCTCTTTTTAATTACTTTATAACGAAGACGTCTCGTAATATCGTAACCGTATTTCTACGGCTATATAGGATTAGTTATAATAATCTACGCTAGGACTCCTTTACTATTTAGTAGCTCGGACTATATCTACGGCTGTAGCTAGGCTTAAATATAATACCCTCTGATATATAGAAATACTATATTTTAACGACTTACTTTACTATATTAGTTTTATTATCCTGTTTTACAGACCGAAGCGATAGTATTAAAATAGTAATTCCAGGTATCTATAAAGGAGATAGAAGATCTTTAAAACTATAGATTATTTAGATAAATATATACTTCGTATTATATATAAGCTAGTTTTCTAGTAAAGTATTTAAAGTCTTATTTATAATATTATATCTAGGAAGGACTGCCTTTAATTAAGTATAGCCTCGAGTAGAAGACTACCTCGATAACCCGGAAAGATAAAGGGAAGATAAAATAGTATAAATCTTCTACGCCTTTACTAACTTTATTACGATTATAAAAGAAGCCTTTAGAAATAATAATAAAGATAGAATAACGAGTAGGAAATTTATAGTTCTAAAATAGTAGAAGTCGGTAGCTATCTATACTATTTATTTTAGAACGTTAGCTTATAAAATAGACTAGGAGGACTTAGCCCTAAAAGTCTACTTCTATAAAGGACTCTATATAAAAATTAAAGAAGCTATAGTAGTAATTAAAAAACCAGATTTACTAGTAGATTTTATTAAACTAGTAATAAGGATCGATACTAGGTAATACGAAATATACTTAGATAAGTAGGCGTTTACTAAAATAGAACCTGCTAAGAGAAAGCCTAGAAAAAATCTAATAGAGTTCGATACTACTAAAAATAAAGGATCGCGAACTAAAGCTTATTATTTATACGGAAAGATAGGATACTTTAAAAGAAATTACCTAACTAAAAAGGTAATAGAGATAACTAAAAATTAGTTCGAAGTAATAGAGAAATTATCTAGGAAAGTAACTAATAAATATATAGTAAAAAGCTAGTTAGTTTACTATAACGATAATTACCGTATCTACCTATTAGATAAAGAGGGATTAGGATAGTACCTTAAAGAACCTAGAAAAGTATAAGAACTAAAGGAGCTAATAATCGGATTTAAGCTATATAAAACCGAAAAACCTCTTACTATAGTATTTAAAGTTAAAATCGGAGGTTAATAAATAATCGCTCTCGTAAATAAAAAGGAAGATAATAAAATTATAAAAGGATTCTATAGAAAAATTAAAAGTTATATCTACGAACGAATAATATATAATAATAGAATACTAGATATTAAAGTTAAAACGAAATATAGATTAATTAGAATAATAAACTTTACTATAATCGAGAACCAGAGGGACTATATAGTCCTAGAAAACGAATAGAAAGAATTAATTTTAGGAAAAACGACCGAAAAAAGTATAGTTAGTAAGAAATTAAAACCGTAGATAATATACCTCCTAGCCTATAAAAAACTATTATATAAAGAATTAGATATTAAGTCGATAATATTCTATAAAGAAATTAAAGACTTAGATATAAAATTTAAAGATAGCGGAAAAGTATAGGAAATATAGACTTAGAAAGACTACTACTAGCTATTTTAAAAGCTTATAAAGAAATATAATAAAAGTAGAGAACTAATTTAATAGTTATAGATAGACTATATAAAAAAAGTATATACGAACGTTATTAACGCTATAGATAAAATCGAATACTATAAACCTAATTAGGTAAATTAGAATAAAGGAATTCCAGACCTAAAACTTAGTACCTAATTTAGGAATAAAGACTTCGACTAGTTACTATCGCTATTATTATAGGACGAGATAGTATTTTAAAAGTAGGAATTAATAGAACTTTTAGAAAAACCAGAAATAACTTATAATATAGATATTTAAACAGGAAATATACGGAGATAGTAGAAAAGGAACCTTTTACTAGACTTTCTTTAGAACCCTATAGTTTCTATAGGCTAAGAGAAGTTAAAATCTTTTAGGAACTAATCTATATTACCTAAACTAAATCTAGAAATTAATTTAATAGATACTTTTTATACGGCTAGTATAAAATTACCGGAGGAGTAAAATATAATAGGATTATCGATTTTATCGAAATAAGCTAGGACGTATTATTCCTAAATAATAAGATTATTTTCGCGTTTATCTAAAGTACGATAATAAGTAATAAAATATTCTTATTTACTAAAGAGTCGACGGAGATCGGACTTCTAAATAAAATATTTATTACGAATTTCTTTTTCGGAATTAAGGAAGGATTTAATACGGCGATAAGCTTCGGAATATTTATTAAGAATACTCGCGATATTAGAATATAGTTTATTTTTCTTATCTTTAAAACGCTTCCCTGGATAAAAGTTAGTAAAAGAAAGTAAATAGCCGATTAATATATAGGTAGTATTAGAAATTAAAAGGTTATAGGACTTCTAAGCCCGAGTATATTTACTATAGATATTACTACTAACCTCGACCTTATACTCTTTTAAAGGATTACAAATATATAAGGAATAAAGGAAAAGTATTTTAATCCCTCTCGATTAGATATAAACGAAGGATTTTAAACGGTTTTCTCGTCGAGAATATATAATAGAGATACTTATTAAATAAAGAGAAAAAGAGAAAAGGAAACCTTTTTATACCCTATATATAGTAACTAAGCTAGGTAAGAAGCGATATAGAAGGGGCCGTATTATATCTACGATTCTATAGAGGTTCCCTAGAAGATTAGCTAGATAAGCGAGCCTAATTATCTATAGCTATCCGTAGCCGTCGTAGCCGCTGCCTTTAGTAGGGCTTTTAGTACGCGGCTACTAACGGCCTTTATAGCTATTTTTAATATATATATTACTTATTACTTCTATAGATAGCTTCTCTTATTAGTTATTAATATAATTATTTAATATATTTCTACTATTCTCTTCTTAATTACTTTATAATAAAGATACCTTATAATATCGTAACCGTACTTCTGCGGCTATATAGAATTAGTTATAATAATCTATACTAGGACTCCCTTACTATTTAGTAGCTCGGACTACGTCTACGGCTATAGCTAGGCTCGAGCGTAACGCTCTCTGATATACAGGGACGTTATATATTTCTAGTTTTTTACTAGAAATTAGATATATAAAATCTATAAGCTATCTAATTAAAAGTTTAATTTTATTATAAATATATATTTTAGAATTTATATCGATTTATATTAAAAGATACCGACTTAGAATTTTAGTTCTATATACGGTCTCTAGTACTAGAATAATAATCTCGTTAATTTAAATCTTTTAAAATAGATAGCTAATATATATAGAATCTTTATTAAAATATTTTCTACTTTTATAAAAATACCGGAATATCGGTATTTTAGAAAGAAATATATAGTTATTATATCTATAATCTATATTATTAATGTTATTTCTAAATCGAAAGTATTTATAAAAATTTAATTAGATTGTATTATTAATAATATTTTAATTCTAGATAATATATTAATTATAAAACAGAATCGGAATAAAATTAAAAAGCGATTTATAAACCGAAAGACTTTTAAAATAGATAATAAAACTATTAATATTCTATTTTTATATAATATAGATATATTTATTTTAAAAAGATTCTAGATATCTATATTATAATATTTTAAAACCGAAATAAAATAGTTTAGATATACTAGTTAAAAAAGCTTTCTATCTAATATCGCGGAAGTTATAATATTTTTTAAAACGGTTAAATAGTTTAAAATAATAGAAAAGAAAAAAAAACCTTTAAAAATATACTATTAAAAAAAGAATTTAATACTTTTTATATTTCGGTTAATTTATAAAAAGAAATATTTCTATTTTATAGACGGTATAATACTATTTCGAATTAGATATTATTTAAAAATAAAGGAATATTATTATCTACTATAATAATAGATATAACGAATAGTCTTTTTTAGTATTTTATTAGTCTTAAGGAAGCGGTAATATATTTTTTAAATAAAAAGAAATAGTATATCGGAAATTTAAAAAATAGCTAAATCGACTAGAGGAAATTTATTAATTAAATTTACTAAACTTTTACTAGCGTCTAGTAATTTATAAAAAAAAAAACTAATATCCGAACTATTATAATATAATAATATAGAAATATTATTTTTATATAATAAACTGAATCGGAAAATTAGCTAAGAAAATTTATAATCGGAAAAAAATTTAATCGCGGTTTTTTTAATAGAACTATCCGGTAATCTTTTTTATAGAGGAATTATAACTAATTAAAACCGTACTAGATTTAGATTTTAAAAATTTTAAAATTGATTTTCTAAAATTTACTATCTAAAAAAGTTAATAGTAATTAGAAAGAATCTATTAAAAAAAAATAAAAAAAACTAAAATTTTTTAGAATTTTAGATATTTTAATTATCTTATTTTATAGTTTTAATAATCGGTTTAAAGAAAAATAATAGAATCGTTATTATAATCTTTTATTAAATCGCCGATATTAATAATAATAGTCTATTATTTCTATCCGGGAAAAAGATAAAATTTTTATTAAATTAATTCTAAATTTTTATTAAAAATATAGTAAAAAATAAGTACCGGGTTTAATTCTATAAAGTAGATAGAATTCGAGATAAAAGATCTACTAAATATTAATATTTTCTTTTTTATCTAAAAATCGTCTATATTTATTAGCTAATAAATTTAAAGAGAATATATTAACTGGATATCTAGATAATATTAATATTAGAAGATTAAAAAGAATCTACTATAAATACTATATATTAAATAAAACTCTATATTAATTTAACGCGAATAGATAATATAATTAATAAATATTTTGAAAAAAAATATATAATAAATAATAGTTCTAGAAAAAAATATAATATAATTAATCTAAATATAATATTAGAAGAAACGGCAATTTAATAAACTATATAAATTTAATAATATTATTTATTTATATTTTTATATTTTTACTAAAAGTCGAAAATAATAAAAATAGATATTTTTTTTTATCCGCTATAAAAATTAAAGCGAAATCGATAAAAAAAAATTAAAATATAACTAGATATAAATATAACTAACATCTAGAAAAAGATAAAATTTTAAAAATATAAATAATAAAAAGAAAAAAAGATAAAAAATATCTAAATTCGGCTAGTAGAAATTCTTTATTAGAATTAAATATAAATCTAAATTAACGGTAAAAAATAAAATAAAGGATATTAGAAAGCTAATAGAATTTAATCTTTAGAATTAAATAAAGATTATAATAGTAAATAGACGTTTAAAACTAAAGATTAAAATCTGTTAGTAGATAAAATATAGATTAAAAATACGGACTAATAATAAATACGAAGTTTAAAACTAAAAACCGGATATTTAATAACGAAAACTAGTAATATTATTTCTATAATAAAAACAATACAAATTTAATAATATTAAATTTTATATAAGGCGATTCTATATATATTATAATTGAAAGCTTTTTAATTAGATATAGTTTAAAGGTAGAAGGTATATATAGTTAGAACCGGTCGTAAAATCGAATATTTATTAATTTTAACTATATTCTACGTGTTTGCCCATTTTATATTATCTTTTTTCCTACTACAATTAGGTTAGTAGTAAAAAATAAAATAAAGCGTATTAGAAAGCTAATAGAATTTAATCTTTAGAATTAAATAAGTGTTATAATAGTAAAAAGACGCTTAAAGCTAAAGATTAAAATCTATTAGTAGATAAAATATAGGCTATAAATACGGACTAATAATAACTACGAATATTAAAACTAAAAACCGAATTTTTAATAACGAAAACTAGTAATATTAATTCTATAGCGAAAATAATAGAAATTTAAAAGTATCAAATTTTATATAAAGCGATTCTATATATATTAAAAGTTAAAAGCTTTTTAATTAGATATAGTCTGAAGATAGAAGATATATATAATTGAAACCGGTCGCGAAATCGAATATTTATTGATTTTGACTATATTTTACGTATTTATCTATCTACTTTATATTATATTTTTTTTATTAGAATATCTATCAATATATAATTTCTATAAACTCCGGAATTATATTAACGCGGCGATAAATAATAAAGCTTTTAAAATCTACTAGTTTATATCCGGAATAAAAACTTTTAATAAAATATAATTTTTATATATCGTAGATTTTTTTATAGATTACCGCAGCCTTCTAGTAGTAATTATATCGATTACTAGCTATATTACGATTTTTACTACGCTTTTTAATTATATCTAATTTAGTATAGACGAGATATATTTTAATAATTTCTTATTTACTAATAGAATCTTTCTTCGTATTTATTTTTTATACTATATAGCTTTATCCTTTAGCGAAAATATTAACGGTGGTAATAAAATCGTCGAATATTTTATATCTTATATCGATAGAAAGAGATAGAAACTATATTTAAAAAGCTATAATAGCGATAGAAATAGTAGAAATTAATATTAAAGAAAAAGAAGTTTAGAATAATTATTTATTATCTTTAACGCGAGACAATAGAATCTATTAATACTAAAGGTTAGTTCAAGATAATAATATATTATAAATAGTAGACTCGGTCACTCTATATCTAAAAGAGTAATACTAAGATTATAGTATTTTTTAGTTAATAATTCAGGCTAATAGAAAAGATTTAGGCCGATAGAAATAATAGAAAACGATATTAAAGGAAAGGGATCTTTATTATATTAATTAAATTAAGTTTTAACAACTAAAAACGTATATAGTACTAGATAATATATACGCTAAAAGTTTACTCTATAGATTAGTATTTTCTGATTAGTTAATGCGGATAATCTATACTATATTAGATAATAGTATTTTTTAGTGATAATAGTAGTATTTTTTAGTATTTTCTATAGTGTTTTTTAGTGATAGTATAATACTTCTCGATTACGATCTTAATTTTATTAAAGATATTTTTAGATATATTTTCTAATCTAGTTATATAATCTTTTTATAATTTTATTTTTCTTTTTTCTATTTACGAAAGCTATCGTTTTATAATCTCTAATTTTAATTTTATAAACTATTATAAAAGGCTTTTTAGTTTTATATAATTTAAATTCTAATATTGGTTTTTTTTTTCGCTTTTTTTAGTTTTATAGAATATTATCCTAATTTATTTTTATCCGATTAATAGATAAAGTAATTATCGTTATAGTAGATTATCTAGTTCTTAGTTATATATTCTCTAGTATTATAGGGCTACCTGAAGGTCTTGGTATTTCCAAGAGTTAGTTAGACTTATTAGTATATCTATAAACGGAGGTATAACGGGTAATTACTTCAAGTTAATATAAGAACAAGTCAGTTTAATTACTAGAGCAGTATATAGCGATAACTAATAAATTAAATACAAGCTATAAAGGCGTCGAGTTCGGGATCTATATAGATAATAAAATCCTCCTTTCCTTAGGTACCTTACTCGCTGAGATAACTGAGATATCCTTCCTCAGGTACCTTACTCGCTGAGATAACTAAGATACCTTCCTCAGGTGTCTTACTCGCTGAGATAACTAAGATGCCTTCCTCAGGTATCTTACTCGCTAAGATAACTGAGATACCTTCCTCAGGTATCTTACTCGCTAAAATAACTGAAACAACAATGCCAAGTCCTTCCTACCTATCTAGGTATAATAAGGAGTTCCGGTACTGTATTGAGCACTACTGCGTTCCCGAAGTCACGCCGCGCGTGCTCATAACATCTAGTTTTTTCTCCGGATAATTTTTCTATTATTTTAAACTAATATTTAATCGTTTTTATTACTTTTTTAGTTGGGTAATTTCTTTTAAAATATCCTACCTTTCTATATAAATAATAAACTTTAGTTCGTAATCTTTTAATTTTAGTAGTATTAAATTTTATCGAATTTCTTTTAGATTATCTTTTAGCGGGTTCTATTTTACTATATATCTATTTATAATATATTTTTTATACAATTTAATATTTATTTTTTTTACTAGTTTAATTAGATCCGCTAGTAAATTTTGTTTTTCGATTACTACTATAGTTTTTTAAATTCTATTATTATATCTTTTAAAAAAATAAACTTTGAAAACAAAATTTTTTTAGTATATTTTATAAACTATTATCGTAAACTAAATAATATAAATAGCTATCGACTTCTACTATTTTAGAACTATTAGTTTTTTTATTATTATTCTATTTCTATTATTATTTTCGAAGATTTTTTTAATAGTAGTAATTAGATTATCGAAATTATAAAATATATAAAATATTTCATTTTCTTTCTAATTTTTTTGATTATTAAAATAATTATTTATACGGGATTATATTTAATTAAAGGCTATATCTTATAAATAAATTATAACAAATAAACTTTTAATTACTTTATTTGGAAACTGGTTTATATATAGTATAAAATGGATATTTATCTAGATAAACTAAAGTTTGAAAGATTTTTTATCTTTTTTATAGATATTTAACGTTACTATTTTAATAGTATTATTTTTATTTATAAAACGAGATAATAAATTCAATATAGTAAATTATTAAAATATAATATTTCTATAGATTAAAAAACGTTATATTCGAATCTAGCTATAGCTATAGATATAGTTTAAATTATTAAATAATAAAGGAAATCTTGTATAGATTATTATAACTAGATCCGAATTGCTATAAAAGTAAAATTATATTATTACAAGGTATTTTTATTATAAAAATAATTAAAAAGAAAATATTTAAATGTGTTTAATAATTATCTTAATAACTAGTAAAAGAAGTTATCTAGAAGAAATAAAGAGCGATATATATAGTAAAAATAGTCGATAGTACCAATAGATAGCCGTCCGCTAAAAGTTCCCGTTATAAAGGTCGGCTATAGCGGCTATAGACGGCTATAGACGGCTATAGATAATTAGTTTCGTTTAACTAGCTAATTTTCCAAAATATTTCTATAGAATCGTAGACGTAATATATTAAACCTCTGCAATATATCGCTTGCATTTTTGCTGATATTAATCCGCTTTTAATATTATCGGCAAATTTAATTGGAATTACTAGCGCGCGATATTAAAATCCTGCGTATAAAATCCGAAGATTATAATATTACTTTTAATACGGTATATCTACTGTTCGCTATATAGTTCGAAGTAGATAATAGTAAAAAGATAAAAATTATTAGCGAAATATTACGATATTCTATTTTTCTAATCGAAGATTATAGCTGCCGAATTTATATTAGAAGCTGTTAGAAAAAACGTTACTATAAATTATAAAACTCGTATATATCTAGAGTTTTAAAAGATCTAATTTAGATATATACGCGGGATTTATAATAATAGTAGATATCGAAAAGTTATATAGCGTTAAAGAGTTATAAGATTTATATATAAGTTTAGGAAAGCTCGCGTAAAACTCTGATTGATCAGGTTTATATAATCTGGTATAATCAGTTGTTTAACGGAAAAAAGTAGAGAAAGCCGCAGCCCGCCCGACGATAGGTAGATGAAATTTTTTGGCATATGCGGCATCTGCTGCGCCTGCACCTAAAAGGGTTTTGCTGATGTTATTATACCAGTTGCTCTGCCATTCGTTTAAATCCGGCGAACTGCAGCTCGAGTCGTACAACGCTTGATCTTTTTTGGTCAGTCCCAATGCAGATCAGACCATCTACAAAGATCGTATGTCAGCCTCGTTGTTAAGACGGTCCGCTCGGGTAAGACTACGTTTTTCAACTTCACGGCATTTCCTTGCAACCGGCATTTTTGTCTTCATTGGATTCTGCGAGAAGGCTGTCAATTGACAATGGAGTATAGGCCTCTGGACCGAGAAAATGATGAGATAAGACTTCTGAGTATCCTCCAAAGTACTCACGATGGACAGCGACCAGGATTTTTGCGAGATGAAGAGGCAAGCGATCCGCAAGACCTGATCGAATGCCAGCTTCATCACTATACTTTTCAAGGGCCGCAGCCAGCGGAGACGTCAAATGAACTACTTTACCATATTGAGCAGCCTGCGCTCGATTGGAATTGCGAGTACGATTCGTCAAGCTTCGAACGTCCAACCACGTGGCGCTACTTGTGGGGCGACTACGTAGCCCTGTCCTACGCATGGGCTGACCCCAGCGAAACAGGATATATCCTTCTCAATGGCAATCGGATGAAAGTAGGAAGAAATCTGGAGTCAGCTCTTCGTGTTCTACGCGATAAACAGCCCATGAGGACTGGATGCAAAGTATGGATCGACGCGCTGTCGATAAATCAGCAGGATGTCGGTGAACGTGAACAGGAAGTGAAACGTATGTATCGCATTTACAAAGGCGCGTGTGCTGTGATAGTCTGGCTTGGATCGGAACCCGAAGAGAGCAATAAAGCGATGGAATTAATCCGTGTCTTGTCGCAGGCATGTGAAAGTGGTAAAGACCGGGTGCTAGGAGATTCATTGCGCGAGCATCCGGACCTTCTGGGTAAAGGCTCGTGGCGAGCTTTGAGTCAACTTTTGAGTAGGCCTTACTGGAATCGTTTGTGGATTCTACAGGAAGTTGCACTTGGAAAACATCAAACTGCCATTCTGTGCGGGCACGCGGCCGTTACTTGGCAACAACTGTTTAGTGCAGTATACACGTTCGGTACTTATAACATTGATGTGATGTTCTCTTTAGTCGAGCGCGAGACCAAGGAGGCGGGCATCACGACTTCTGGTCTGAATCGAAACAGGATCATACATCTCAACGACGAGCAATATGTTCAGAATGGAGGGGCTGAACCGCAAGTCATGTGTATGCTGGACCTAGGTCGCAAGTCTCTCTCAACCGATTCAAGAGACAAAGTCCATGGTTTACTAGGTATGATGAAGGAGTCCGTTGTTTCCCGGATCAAAGTTGACTACAATGCCGATCTGGCCGAAGTCTTCACGGAATTTGCGAGAGCATTTATATCTGCTGGTAGGTAAACCTTGATCTACTTTCTAGAAACATCCCAAGGATTGACAGTACGAAGATAACAGCCTCGAAATTCTCGAACAATGTACTTGGCACGAGAGACATATGCCTTCGTGGGTACCGGACTGGACGGATATGGATCACTATCGCCTTTACAGCGGTCGATCCAACTATTACGCCACAAAATCCCTGGCCGCCCACTACCGGTTTTCAGTCAATCAATACCAAGCTATGTCGCTTTATGCAAGAGCCGTGAGGATTGATAGAATTGATGGGCTTGGTCGGAGCTATTACGAGCAACAACCTAGCAGTACAAAGCCAACAGATGGAATCACTCAATCAACGGGAGTCCTCAACGGTTACTCTTCGGACGTAGGCCTTCGAGAAGCTGTCTGGCGTACGTTCGTAGGCAATCGCACGCCGACAGGTAAACCTGTTTCTCAAGATTATCACCTCCTGCTTAGCTGCGTTCCGGAAGCGGGGGAAAAAGCAGAAAGGAGCTGGAGAGGTCTGAAAGCTTTCAGCCGCCTCGTCAACCAAAATTCTGATTTCTGCGTCGCTGGGAAAAGGCTTCGTTCTTTCTTTCCAAGCGATCGTACTGTCGTCGACAATCCCAGAGCCGCACGAGACCCTATGGAACAGATGTTTCGGTATCTAAGGACGCGACGGTTGATAACTACAGCGACTGGGTTGCTTGGTATTGCGCCTCATAAGTCGCAGCGAGGGGATTGCATTTTCATAATTCTAGGTTGCAATGTCCCACTCGTATTGCGACCGTTGGGTGGGCAGTATTACAAGGTGGTCGGCGGCTGTTATTTGCACGGATTCATGGAAGGGGAAGCAGTGAATGCTTTATCTTTCGGTGTACTCCACACTGAAGAGATCATACTGATCTAGTCTCCCCTACTCACTTTGTTTTACCATTTGAGTAGATGCCGTTTTGTCTCACCTCTCCAATTAAGACACTGTATTGAGAGGTCGGCGTGATTAGCGCTTTTTTTAGTAACGCGACACGCTGGTATACAACAGAGTTTTCGGAAAGTTAATTGCAAGCCCAGCCGTTTTGGTGGGGCCCCTACCAAAAATCGATTTAAATCTATAGTATTTTACTCAAATAAATACGATCGTAATAAATCGAAATTTATAGATAAAGAGGTTTTACTAGATTTTATTAGGTCTACTAGCTTTTAACTTTTTTAGAGTCGATTTAGTTAGTATTTTAAGGGGTTTAAAATAAGGTATTCGAGATCTTAGAAGTAAAAGGAGGTTATCTACCCGTTATCTACCCGTTTACCCGCTAAATCCTAGACTCGCGTTAAATCCTTCCCTCTATACCGCGATCTTTCTATTTAATAGACCTCTAATTATCTAGTTCTTTTTAAAAGGATATAGATATTTAATAGAAGATATTTTATTAAAATTAATAAAGATTTCTACGTTCGTAGCGTTAAGTAATTAACGTGTACTCTAAGCTTACTCTAGGCGCTAAATACGCCTAAAACTGCCGCAAACGGCTAGGCTTGCAATTAACTTTCCGAAAACTCTGTTGTAAAGTTTCAAATCCGCACATGGGGGGGCTGTCTGGGGAGGGAGACCCGAAATCTAGAGAGACATATTTCAAGTTCGAAACAGCAAATCAGGCGTAAATTAAAACTTCTCGAGTATCGAACTGTTGTTGGATAAAGATACTTCAATCGAATACCACCGTTGACTATGAAAGTGACATAACCTTCGGGCTCACTGCGCCACATGTCAAAATCAGTGTTTCTTTTCTTACGATATCCACTTTACATGCTCTAGTCCGCTTCTTTCTGCAACCACTCTTCCCAACGTAGCAAGCGTGCTCGCTCCCTGTATCTCGAAAACGGCAACCTCGGCCCTCAACTCCTTTTTGATCCAGTTCCTCAGTTCGACTGCTAACAACGAATCGATACCATAGCTTTGGATGCGCCGATTGATATCGACCTGCTCAATGGAGGGCGGAATATTTGGTACGGTCTTCGCCATCTTCCTGACCACAGCTTTGATTACCACCGTCGCAGCTTCGGGAAAGGAAGTGGCATCTGAGAATAAGATACGGAAGTAGCGATCGTCGTTTTCGGCTCCAGTATCGTCTGAACCAGCAGAATGGCTTTGATACACCAGGTGACGGAACAACGGATGTCGGGCTAAGTTGATACCATGGAGTCCGCCGTCCGTAGCGCTACGAACGCCGACACCTATAGCCATTTGACTCTCAGTTGCCGTTGGAATCCGCGACTCAGTATCGCAGTAGTAATCCAGAATGCCAAAGTATCTAGTTCTGGCAATTGGTTGCAGCGTCCCGTAAGTCAGAACTCGTTGGAGCGATTCCGGGTTCTCGGCCAGAATCCCATCGTCGATCATGGCGCCCAAGTTCAACGAGACGGTTTTGTCGCCACAGGCTGCCATGCGCCAACGCGCAAAGGCATCTTCATAGGTATTACCAGCATTATAATTTGCTTGGCCACGTAACCCTACGAGGCCGGACGCGGAGCTTAAAAGGATGAAGAAATCCATACCGCTGGGGAGTATCGTGTGCAGGTTGAAGGACCCGATTGTCTTGCAGGTGACGCCGGCCTGCCAATCGCCAAAGGTCATGTCTTGGAATAGAACATCCTGTTTGCGCTTGTCAGCAGTGTGCTTGAATACATTTCAACATTACCAGGTTCGACGCACCCTTGCAACCATTGATGCTTGTATACAGCCCTTGACTGGCGGCATAGCATGAGTGATGCTTCCAAGGACTCGGTACATCACTTCGATGTTGGTAATATCACAAGCAGGCGCTTCTACACGAACGCCCTTACTCGTTAGCTCCTCAATAAGTACCTTGTCTTTGCCACCCTTTACGCCAGAGCGAGAGAGCAGGATCAGATTCCGAGCATTGCGGGCCACCATCCATCGAGCTGTGCTACGGCCCAAGCCTCCGAGTCCTCCTGCAATCACATAAGTAGCATTAGGATCAAGGTTCATTCCCGTGGTACTGTGAAGGGTCGTCTGGCCGAGTGTTTGAGTCAGCACGATGATTATCAAGAAGAAAAGAGTGGAACCGTGGATATCCTACCGGTATCTGAGCATCCTGTGAGACTGCCAGCACGAACTTTCCTGCATGTCGACCACTGGACATAAGGCGAAAGACTTCTCGACAATCGGAAATGCTGTAAACATGCAGAGGCCGCTGGATATGAAGCTGCTTCTTTGCAAACATGTCCATCAGCATCTTGAGATCTTCGTTCGCTTCCAATGGCCGTTCCTTGGCAAATGTAGCCATATCGAAACCTATGAAAGCGGCGTTCTTGGCAAATGCAGACATTGGTAGATTGGAGTTGGCAGCGATGTCCTTCTTACCGATCTCGACGAAGCGGCCATAGGACGCAATACATTCCCACGAAGCCACCATAGCTTCACCAGCTAAAGAGTTGATCACAACGTCGACACCTCGGCCTTTGGTTACACGCTTGACGCCGTCCGCAAAGCTCAAATTGCGACTGTCGAATACATGCTCTTCCGAAATGCCGTATTCAGCTATAAGCAGCTGTTTCTTGTCCGATGAGCCAACAGTGACAAGCACCGTGGCATTGAACATCCGAGCGATCTGAATGCAGGCCTGCCCCGTTCCGCCCGCACCAGCGTGGATTAGAATGGTCTCTCCAGCTCGCAACCTCGCCACACGGCAAATGACCACCCAAGCGGTGCTGAACTGGGCTGGTATGGCTGCGGCTTCGGTAAAAGGCATGCCTTTAGGGATCTTGACTGTTGCCGAGCTCAACCCCCTTGCAAACGTTTTGAAGCACCCCTGAGTAGCCATCACTACATGGTCCCCCAGCGTCAGAGCTGTTCCTGGGTCAACTCGAGTCACTGTGCCGGCGCATTCTAAGCCAAGGTTGGAGCTTGAAATTTGGGCAAGAGCAACTAGAGTGTCTTTGAAGTTCATCCCTATTGCCTCGGTCCGAATCTCGACTTCGCCCTCAACAAGTGGTTTGGGGAACTCTTTGTCTTCGACAAAATGCAGTGTGTCCAAAAGTCCGGGCGAGCCGACAGTAAGCATGACTGGTGGTGCAGTCTGTACTGTTCTGAGGCTCGAACGCTGCGGCAGTGATCTAGCGTGCAGCTCCCAGCCAAGTTCATTGCGGTGGACAAGTCGTGGGATGTAAAGCACTCCGTCAATTTCAAAGTATTCGGGTTCATCTTTACCGGCGTCGGGATCCGGACTGAAGTGATTTTTGTCCAGTACTCTCGTGAGTAGCTGTAGCTGTCGGTCCGTGATATGCCTTTGAGATTCGAGGAACACGGTCGTAAATCTGTAGTCATCGCGCTCATTACGCAAGACACGAGCCAAACCATCTACAATCGCAAGCTCGGGCTTTCGTGGCTGTCCTGGCTCCGAGGTGCCGACCCAGACTATGTCGGAGGCAGACACAAGAAGGGATTGAAGCAAGGGGTAAGTGGTTTCGGACATGTGGTACAGGAATGGCTGACCGAACTCAAGCAGGACAACAAATACAATATCATCCTTAACCTGCGTACCGGCAGCTTGGTCAAGACTGAGGACATCGATGCGACGATCCGCATATCTCTCCAGAAAGCCTTCAGCGATTCGTTTCGCAAGTCGGATTTGAGGATCGGAGGCACGATTGATGATAAGTACAACCTCTTTTTCTTGCCAATGCTGTGTAAGATTGATTGACATACTGTTTCTCCGCAGCACCGTGAGGCTTTCGGAACTCCAAAAAGTATCGAATGGTAATTCGGAGCCAGAGCCGGAGCTTAAACCTTTCTTGCCAGCCCAACTCTCTCGCCACTTGGCCCACTTGTTTGCGCTTTCGCCTTGCCAGCCAAATAGGAGCCAAGAATCGAACTTAACAAGCTTTGACATGTGCTCTAGCACGACTTCGACGTCTGCATCCTGGCAACACAAGTCTGGCGCGACTATAATATCATACGCTTCAGCTTCGAATCCTTGCTCCACAGGATCACTTTTGATATCTAGAAGACCAAACGTTACGTGCGAGTAGCGTGCGAGCAGGGCACGCATAGACTCGAGGTTGGAGCTGGATGTGCTAGTGTAGTGGTAAGAGAGGAGTCCTATATCCAACCGCTTCGTGAGGCCATCGAATGATGGGTTTCGTGTATTTTCCGTGCTACCAGCACCAATCTCCAGCACTCTTATCCCGGGAATCTTGTAAGCCAGCACATCTAAGTAGTCCTCGAAGCTGGACTCCGCATCTCTGAGGCCAGCCAATCCCTGCCCAGCTTGGAAGATGTCCAGATCAGGCTTGTACTCGACATGGAAGCAATCCGGCCACACTTGGTCCACGTTATCCTCGTCATTCGTAGCGCTCCCGGCAATGACCGTAAGTTTCAACCCTTTGACCTGTGCTAAGACGCGAGTTTGAGCATTGTCCATACACGTGTAATCGAATTCCGCGCCACGTAGATTTTGAGCAGTCATTCGGGCACAAGCTTTGATACTAGAGGCCCCGGGATAACTTAGCCCATCCCGGCTGATTTTCAGATACCCGAGCGAGTTGGGTACCATTGTCTGGATACTCCTGTGACCACCTTCGGTCAGAACACCGACCGACATCTGGAGAATTGCATCCAGGGTGGTGGGGTGTACAATATGTGATTGCGGGTACTCTGACTCGGGCCACTGAAATATTTGGATGTCTCCTTTTGCTTGCTGGTTCTTGCTCAAGGCTGCATTGTAGATTCGCTTGAATGAGGGACCTATCTGGTATCCGCTTTGGGAGAGGTTCTGGTAGAAAAGATCTCTATCCATTGGCTCTTGACAATACCTGGTCATGTTGGCCTGAGTCTTACGACACGCTTCTAGCTCCTCCGAGGCCTCCCTACCTCTATCAACCTCCCCCTGACTCATGCCGTACTGTACACGCACAAAGCCTCGGCAGGATTCATGCCACTGATGCGTATCGTAGGCGCACAGCCTGAATTCGGACCACTGACTGACAGGGTACGACAACCTTTTCGAAAGACGTAAGGAAAATTGGGTTTCAAGGCCTGCGGCATCCTCCGGAATATTCAGTGGCTCCAAGAATTGAACATCCTTCAATTCAATTCCCTGAACCTTTTGAGACTGGTCGGCCATCTGGTAAGCTGCTTCAATTGCCATTACGAGTATACCGGCCCCTGGGTAGATTCTGGCGCCATTGATTACATGATCTTCCATCCATGGCATTTCACCAACTCGGAGACGGTTGCGCCATCTTGGCTCTAAGGGATTCCAATCCGGGACAGGTTTACCTAAGAGATCTAATTTACCCTTTGACTGGGTTCGGAAGTTGTTGCTGAGCCGGGTTTCGTACCAATAAGATTTGGAATGGTCGAACTGGTATTCTGGTAGATTAGGCAACACCATCAAATCCTGGAGGCGAGTGTCCTTTGGCAGACAGACCTTCACCAGGTCAATCGGGTATCCAAGGCATTTCAACTCGCCTACTGCTTCCATCGTCGACTTTAAAGCGGACGATCCTCGTCTTAGGATAGATATATAGCCAATACTGCCCGATCGACGCTTGTCGGTAAGTATATCCCGGACTGGTCCTTGCAGCGCAGCATGAGGTCCGACCTCCACTAGCTGATGGAGGTTCAATCTATCTCTGTGGCTCAAATCCAGCTTTTTCCGATCTTTGGTTGATCCTTCATTTATCAAGTGGCCCAACGCTTCAGAGAACTTCACAGGAGATACCATATTCGCCACCCAGTACTCAGGTGACTGCAGGTCGGCTGCTTTCACCCTGTTTCCGGTCACAGTTGATACCATGGTTTTGCCGCTTGAGATGGTGGCGCCTTTCTCAATGTCCTGGATCATGAGAAGATAATCCTCCCTGACTTGTTGCATTTGTGGTGAGTGATAAGCGACATCTACCTTGAGCTTCCGAGCGAAGGTTCCCCTTTCGTCCATCATAACACGCAGGGCATTGATTTGTACAACAGAACCTGACAGAGTAACGTTTCTCGCACTGTTGATACATGCAACTGTCAGATTGCAAACGCCGAATCGGGTGGCAACAGCATCAATGTGAGGCTGCACGTCCGCGTGCGACAGGCCAACCGCAACCATACCCCCCCGCGTTGACAAGTCTTTCGCAAGACGAGCGGACACGACTCCTCGGAAATAGGCAACCTTCATCGCGGCTTTCGCCGAGATTGAGCCATGGCTGTAGGCAGCCGCGATCTCTCCAGAAGAATGTCCAACGACGACGGTAGGCTGAATTCCAAAGTCATCCAGCAAGTCGATCAAAGCGAGCTGTACCGCGGTACATATTGGCTGGCTGTAATCTGGGTAGTGCAAGTTTGTTTGTTCGGCCTGTTTGCACAATTCCTTTTCCAAACGCCAAGGGCAGCCATACTCCTGGAGATACAGCTCAGCGTTTCGCAAGCTCTTTGCAAAGACCGGGAACACGACAAGCTCGCGGCCCATACTGGGCCACTGAGCGCCTTGCCCGGTGAAAACAAAGCCTAGAGCAGGTTTTGAGGTAGCAATTTGTGCTGGCGACACAACGGCGTCAAGCCTTTGTAAATCTTTCATGGACTCTATGACCGCGAACGATCTTTGAGCTAAAGCGGTGCGCCTACCATCGAGCGTATAGACAAGATGATTGAGGTAGTCCTCAAATCGCCCTCCCGAAATCGTAACCCCTGTGAAGTATGATTTGTACGCCGAAATCTGTCGTTTCATGCCTAACTCGTCCCGTGATGAAAAGAGTAGTATTCTGGGTATCTGTACCAGCTGTTCTTTGCTATGCGTGTTGAAAGTTGCTGGTGAAACGCTTGGCTTCGAGGCGACCAAGATCTCTGGCTTCCGAATTGTTGTGTGATTACCCATCAGTCGACGCCCTTCGAGGTAATGTAAAGTGTCGTCTAATATCGCATGCTAAAGGGACTACTTAACAAAACAACAAGGAGGCAACTGGTAGCAGACTTACAGCATTCGTTCCCGCATAACCAAAAGAATTAACTGACGCTCGGCGGAGACCTTCACAAGGCCACTGAATCGCCCCCAAAGGGAACTGTATCGTCGGTAAGTCACGCCACGTCAGAGCAGAGAACGTGCAAACATTACATTGATCTTCAAAAACTCGGCATCAATCTTTGGGTTCACTTGTTCGAAGTGAATGTTTGGTGGAATGACTCCTTTTTCAAGGACCAGGATCGTTTTGATAACCGAGGCGATCCCACTACAGCCTTCGAGGTGACCGAGGTTACTCTTGACCGCACCAATCCAAAGAGGGTCCTTTGTCGTTCGTGCCTTGGAAAAAGCAGAACCAATTGCATTTGCCTCTGCTGGGTCCCCAATGGGGGTCCCCGTGCCATGTGCCTCGAAGTATCTTGTCGGCAACATACTTAAGCCTGCGCTGGTATACGTTTCTTCGATCAGTGTTTTCTGTGATGCGAAGCTTGGCTGTGTGATGCCTGGAGTGTTGCCATCCTGGTTACAGCGCGTATTACGAATGACCGCTCTGATTGTATTCTGATCTCGCAAAGCGTCCGACAGACGTTTCAGTACGAGGATGCCGATGCCTTCTCCCCTACCATATCCCGTACCTCGATGATCAAAACTGTAGCATTCGCCGTCTGCGGACAGCATGTTCATGTTCGACAGACTATACATGTAGTCTGGCGAGAAGATCAGATTGCTACCGCCAACAATACTCTGTCAGAGATTAGGAGAGACATCAAATAGTTCCAGAAAGCTATGTTGCCCGAGCTTACCATGTTGACGTCGCCATTACGAAGATCTTTACATCCCAAATCCAATGCTACAAGACTACTCGAGCATGCTGTATCGATATTCGCGCTATTCCCTTTGAAGTTGTAGAACCAGCTGATACGGTTGGCATTCAGACAAGGTTGTACCCCCAAAGCAGTGGTTGTACCACATTCTTCGGAGTCTTTGAAGCTGAGAAGCTGCCAGTCATTGGTGAAGGCGCCAGTGTACACGGAAGTCTTTGAGCCTGTGCTTTGGCTAGACGGTATGCCAGCTATTGATTTTTCCCAAATTAGTTCTTTTCGGTCATATGGTGGCTTGCGGCTCTTACCATTTTCGAGAGCCTTGTACGTGTATTCCAAAAGCTTGCGCTGCTGAGGATCCATAAGCATCGCGTCTGTCGAAGAGACGGAGAAGAAAGGTGCATCAAAGGCAGCAATGTCTTGCTGCAGAAAATGCGCTTTTCTTATTGGTACCTGCACGAGGTCGAATTGGTGTCTCGATTGGGTCGAGGAATTCTCACATTACTTACCTGTCCTTTCCTGTTTTGGTCTGGATGATACATGCCAGAAATGTCCATTCGGCTTTTGGGGAATTCGGTAGTGGTACCACGCCCAGTCATGAGAAGCTCCCAGAACGCGTCCGATGATGTAGCCTCTCCAGGAAACCCGAAGGAAAGACCTACAACCGCCACGGGCTCAACCAAGTTTCTGTCTACGAACCCCTGTTGGCCGTAATCCCTTCCTTCGGAGGTACCGTTTGCCATTGGCAGCGCTTCGTTTATCCTAGAGCTAAGTCCGGTAAATGTACAGTGCTCGTAACGTGCCTCTCAGCTGAAAGACCGTTGCCAACTGGACGATGTAGCGCTCTTCTACCTCGGGACTAACCAATAGTATTCTCCGAGGGGCAAATAAGGGTGCAAGGCCAGTTTCTATATCTAGTAAGCTTGACGTCAGAGAGTGAGCCTGGAGACAGACGAAGCAGAGGCAGCAAACATTTCAGAGAGCATTGTTCATATAACTTGAATGACAGGATATGTGGAAGAAGGATAACGCTATATGATAGGCGCGGGAAAGCGCCGAGGCACAAAGGATCAACGTGCCACATATGCGCACCTATTCGTCCCTATCCCACGTACAAGGACACCGAAGTGTGCATTGCGAGGATTTATGGTTCAAGGCAACACGAAGAGGATCCGGTGTAACATAGGGTATTGGAAAGACGGTCTTCCGACAACCAATCGCAAGCGTCCAGTCAGGAACCTGTCATACTGTACCTACACGTCATCACTTGTAAGGTTCCCAAGGCGATGGCATGCGAAGCCCAGATTTTCCAACCCGGAAGCATGGATACCCGTCTTGCCTGATTTCCTGTTTTGGGGCTGAAAAACACCTGCCAGTGTAACTGTGACCCTGTCAGTGGGTCAAGGCATACGCTGCAGCTAGAGCACTCAGCATGCGTTTGACGCAACAAATATGCCCAGTCAAATCCCGAGACCCGATTGTACCTTAGTGCCATGCACATCATCGTGGAGACGCCGAGACGGTGAGCCCTCCTCATTTATTGAGCCATTTCCATCAGTACATCCTCTGCGTTGATCTTGATGGGTAACTGACCGGGTCAACGAATTTCGTCATGCATTTTCTCTGTCTCCATGGAATCGGCACAAATGGCCAAGTGCTCGAAACCAACTTTGGTCCGTTTTCTCCCCCCAATAATCCATGGTCCTGCGACTGGGCGTTGGTGTTAACCAAGATCACGCAGCCCCTATACAGTATGAATTAGACCAAAGCCATACATTTGAATTCCCGGAAGGCTGTATGATCACTCCAATCTCAGCGGGTACGTCTTTCTGATGACTTGTCCACGCTACAGGCACGCGTCATCCAGAGCTCAACGAGTGGTAGATATAAAAGCATACTATCCAGCAGAAGACGAATATTTCCAATATTACGACTCCAAATCCGCCCCAAGTCTAACCCTCGCTCTGGCACAACTCGAGAGCTACATCCAGACAGAAGGCCCGTTCGATGGTGTCCTCGGCTTCTCGCAAGGTGCCTCTCTTGCTGCAGCTTACCTAGTTCGCCTAAGCCGAGACTTCCCATCCAGGCCTTTACCATTCAGATGTGCAATATTCTTTTGTGGCGGGCCCCCTTTCGACCCACAAGCGCTCGAACAGATTGAGATGAGACTCATTGATGCAAAGGAGACAGGACCGATCCTTCGACTACCTACAGCGAATATCTGGGCCCGAAATGATGAGATTTGGCCAGGGGGCGGCGAGAAATTGAGCGACCTATGCGAGGATACAGACAAGAATGTGTACGTACACGAAGAAGGACACAGTATCCCCGGTCCGAGAGCAAAGGGGGCTGTGCAGGGTTGTGTAAGAGCGATTCGGAGGACGATCGATCGGGCTGAGATGATGCAATAGCGGCCACGGCCGCATTGAGCTTAGAGTCCATCTTCATAGATGACCTTTTGCTCTCCGCCTCATGTACAGGCTTTTGCCTTCTGCGAACACTCTTCCATGGCCGTCACGGATCTCCCCGTTCAGCCACGTCCTTCTTCCTTCGGGCTCTTTGCCAATGCGAGCGGTGCACAAAACGACGGTTGGCGTTCTCAGCGGATGCTTGAACGAGACTCCCAACTCAGCTGTGATGAGCTCGTCTCGGTCCAAGAAATGGGCCATCAACTGTCCGAAGGTCTCATCGAACATCAAGGTAATGATGGAGCCGTGACAGACTCCGGCGATGCCGTTCACACCAGAGCCGAGGGAGAAGAGCATGTAGACCGAACTACCGAGTATTTGAGAGCCGGGAGAGGATCTCACAAAGCTCTTGCAGGCCCTGATTGTACTTGAGTTGTTAAGGGAGATTGCCAACAGGCTATTCTCGCCGGCTTGGCCATTCGGAACGCGGGAGAAAGTCTGGACAGGTTGGAGGCAGGGGTCGGCGGCAAGGTCATTGCACCATGGCAAGTTGAAATCGCCTTGGAGCTCTTCCGGCATGGTGGGAGTGGGGTTGAAAGACTCTGCTGTCGACCTGAGGTTTCTGGAGTGCGGAAGAAGTTATGGGTTGGTTATTGTATCGTTGCCTAGAGTAGGATTAAGATCCACGACTTGATCCACCTGACTGAAACGGGCGGCTCCCCCCCGTCTCCGGGCCGACGCTAGGCAAATATGCCCGTAGCCCCGTACGTGCTTGCATGAATGGTGGCGCTTATCAGGTGGCTAAGAGCCAATGAATTCCACTCCTCCCTGAACATGCTGCGTTCAAGCAAGCTCCATCACTGGTCAAGGCAACTACGCCTGGCGTCAATCATCGCCCGATAGGGACGTCCCCCGGCCCCCACCAGCAGCGACGGGGTGCATGACGGCAGGGATGCAGACGGATCCGCCACAACAATGCTCTCGATCTGCAATAAACCGACAATCCCGGAACAGAGTGCAGGCTCAGCCCCAGCGTAAGACATCAAACGCGGAAGCTCTACGGATCCGACATTGGTCCGGAGCCCGACCCGCATGCTGATCAAGGCAATTCGAGCAAAACGCACCAACCAGCACAGAGAAGGTGGTGCGCATGTCAATCCTCCTGGCCCAACGCACCTCCCCGGCGTAATGGATGATGGATCGGTCAGGGTCAGCTCAGTTCCTCCCTGATAAATCTGAACCATTACCTGACGGTCAGACGTGTAGGAACACCGTATCGTACCTTGCTTTGGTTTGATTGAAGCCCAGCTACAATGGCAATGCACGCGCCAGTGAACAGCGCAGGCGCCGGTATTCTTGCTCAATACTATATTCTGCTGTCCATTGCGGCAGGCTTGGTTGGCCTGAGGTGCTATGGTCGCATACGTTTCCAAACGGGATTGGGCTGGGACGATATCTCCAGCGCTGCCGCCTTGGTATCTCCCTTCACTGGGTCTTGAACTTCTGCTCACTCGGTCAGATTTTTCTCCTCATTGGCGCCGTGTTAATCACAATCGAGGTTGCAAACGGCCTCGGTATACATGCTTACGACTTGTCCGATCCCGAAAGCACTGAGCTCGAAATTTTGAAATACAATACCTTCTTTCAGATGGCAAACGTGCTGTGTGCATTGGTCACCAAAATATCCATAAGTCTCTACATCCTCCGCATCAAGAACAACCGATCATTACGTATACTCCTGTGGGTCCTCATGGTCTTGATGTCCCTGGCAACGGTCGCTGTCATTGCAGTCCTCTCCGTCTCCTGCATCCCGCTCCAAGCGCTGTGGACCCCATCGCTCCAACCGCACGCGAAGTGCCTCCCTTTGAAAACAGTCTACAATGTGGCCTACGTTCAATCCGGATTTACCATCGTCATCGACCTCTTCCTGACGTTATCTCCCATTGTAATTTTGTGGAACGTGCGGATAAAGACCGTGAAAAAGATACGAATATGTATCTTGATGAGTCTCGGCTTGGTGGCCACCATCTCCAACGCGCTGCGGAACGCCTTCCAGTCTGGACTGACATCTAAGGATCCCACGTGTGAGTTTGTTCATGGCCGTCGCTGCACCAGCGAGTCTCTCTTTTAACATTTTGACAGATGGCACGGTCAAAGTGACAGTGATAGCGATACTTGAGCTCTCGTCAGGGATAATTGCGGCTTGTATTCCCGCTTGTATGGCTTTCATTCCTTTTCGAAAGAACAAAGAACGTCAATGGTACTCCCTTTCGAAGACCAAACGTACACAAAATACTATGGACGACCCCGTACAGAGAGAAAGACATGAGGACACCGAGAGAGTTGGAGAGTTACACGAGCTTCCTAAACACAGGGCCCTTGGTAGCGCCTGGTGATCTGAGACTCTGTATATATGGCAATGTCATATAAAGCCTCCTTGGGTTCTCCCGCCATGCCGGTATGAAAGTGGCCACAAGTAAAGCCGTCTCTAATGGCACATAGATAGAGGCGGCTTCGAGGGCCTGACTCCTGTTGACTCATTTTATTCACGCCCTTGAAGAGTGTTCTTATAAAATTCGGGTGCTTAAGGCATGTAGACCAGCCCCGTCTAAGGAGGGTAGTCGAGCCCCAGATCTACAGCACACAGCAAAAAGGCAGCAATTAATGCACGAAATCGGGATGGCTGTTCCTGCGGTTCCCCCCACCCTCCGCGCGGCGTTCAGCCGTCAGTATAGATTTCCATTTTCCCCCCACCTTCATCACTTTCCCCACCTACTAATATTGATAAGCTTTTCTGAAGACCTCCAGACGTCTCCCTTCCTTCCGTCGAGTAATCACCCATCGCCTCAACCTCAAGGATGCCTACCAGGGAACATTTCGCCAGATACCCACCCTTCCCCTCCGACGTGCCTGTCGTTCAACTTGAGTGCTTATCCTTCACTAAGCTGCTTGCCAATGATGCGGCCGAATGCAAGCGGCTGTTCCAAGCATGTCAAGACATCGGCTTCTTCCTCATGAATCTGCGCGGGACTGACGAGGGCGAAACGATGCTGAAGCATGCGGAAACGGCATTCACGTTGACCGACCGGATCCATAAGCTTGACCAAGATGAGCTAAAGAGATATGCGTTCAAGCCTCCCGCGGATCTATTTGGGTACTTGTTGTTTTTATTAAGTTAACGCTGACCTCAATCATACTCTCTGCCATCTCTCCATGTACATATCCTCCGCCAAAACCATGGACTGATTCAATTACTACACTAGCTACAAATCCGTCGGCGACATGAAACTCGAAGACGGTTCACCCGACCGCATGGCCTTCTACAACCTCAGCCAAGACGACATCCTCGGCAACAGCCCTTCCCGGCCAGCGCCTGCCGTTGTCGAAACCCACCGTCCCGAGTTCCGCGCCTTCTTTCACCACGCCCACCTCATCCTCTCCCGCATCCTCTCCCATCTGGACGCCCCCTTTGGCCTAGAAGACGGGACGCTCATCTCGCTCAGCCCCCTCGAAAAAGCCTCCGGCACCTCCCTGCGCCTACTAAAAGCTCTCCCCTCCGCCTCCGGTTCAAAAGCGCGGACCGACCTCGTTGGCCACACAGACCTGGGTTCCATCACCATGCTGTTCAACGTCGTCGGCGGGCTGCAGATCCTTCCACCCTCTGCCCCCGAAATGCCTGCAGACTCCGATTGGCGCTTCGTTCGACCGATGCCGGACTGCGCGCTCATCAATCTGGGCGACGCGATGGTGCAGTGGAGTGGTGGTGTAGTTCGCAGTAACATGCACCGAGTTGCAACGGCGCCCGGGGCGCAGAAGGGTGTTGAGAGGTTAAGTGTTGCTTACCTGCTTCGGCCCGCGTTAGAGACTTCGATGCAGAGGCTGAAAGGGGGGAATATCATTGCTGAAGATGGAGAGGATGATTTCATTAGTGCGAGGGACTGGGAGAGGATGCGGGCTGCGCAGATTGTGAAGGGGGAGAATAAGCCGGGAAGTATTGGTGGGAAAAAAGGAGCTATTATGGTAGCGAGGGGAGAGGTGACAGCTAGTTGAGACTGTCTTCTGAGAAATAGATCTGCTAATGTAGTGGAGTACATTGTATTATAGGAAACCATTTCTCGCTATTCAGTTAAGCTTCTTCGTGTTTTCTAGAGTTTGTTATAATGTAAATCTCCAGAAGACCTCTAATACCCACTAGTATCAAAGCCATTGTGGGCCTCGTTTTGGTTGTGGCTTTGAGAATCCTTCACACAACGATGGACAAAGCATGGAATATTAATCGAAACAATTCCCACGGGAGCCTTTCTCCCAAGCTCTCGACAGGAAGCGTAAAATATTACAACATGATTGATATGGCCACAGCCTTTCTGCGTGAATCAGCGTCATCGAATAATAGCTTATCGAGACTTCAACCTATCCTTGTGTTGGTTTTAACTAGAGACAGGGTAGTGGATAGCTGAGCCCGTGGAAAACAAGGAAAGGAGAAAGTATCCTTTCCTGTTGTTCTAGCTGGAGCTGGAAATCCGCTTTCGCAGTTTGCAGAGCTTCTTCCATGTGTTGCTTCTCAGCTTGTAGCTCTTTTGGGTTGTGTGTATAAGCTTCCTTGTCCTTCTTGCTGTTCTGCAATGACTCGTCACCGCTCAGGCGGTAGTGAAACTGGTAAAGTAACAACGCTACCATCTGCGCGGACGAAGTAAGCAACCAAGAATGACAGATCAAGGCACGCAAGAAGCAGGACAGCGTCGGGAACAGCAGCGAATAGGCCCATGTAGTAAAGAGTATCATTCATCGGCCATCTAAGTTTCGTACCATACATATGTGAAAGCAGATAGAGTTCCTTACCAGACAGTTCTTCACAAACGGCGCGGCGGCGAACGATCCATGCCAAATGAGAGCATGATAACAAGGGTTGGAAAGAAGGGTTATCCAATCCTATCACATCATCCTCTGACAACTTCATCCTCCTGCCGGCCTATTCTGTTGTAAGCTCTCTTGAAGCATACGCTTCACAGCTTTAAAGCCAGCCGATCTCGGGTGAAACGATTGCGTTGCAAATTCGGGAAGCACGAACTGACGCGTACGAAAATGAGGCACAAAGTCCTCCTCCCTCTTCTGCGGACTATCCTTGGCGATAGTGGCAAAGAACCACACCGAAGGATCCCTGAGGCTGGTTACTCCCGGCTCACAAAAACGATGGCCGTCAAAGAGACCATATGTTTCGCCGTTGCTGTTCGTCAATCTATCTGGATTGATTGCGATGAGACGTGAACCTTGGGACCAGGAGGCTTTTCCTTGCTGCTTGCGAATGTAATTCTGGGCGACCTGTTCCAGCCGTGTATTCAGAGCATCGGCCAGGCTGTTGAGCTTTCCGCGCAGGGTACGGGTAAGCCTGGGATTCACGAGGGCGAACGTTTTTCTGTCACACTCGGTGGTGTCGGCGTTGAAAAAACGATGATAGAAAATGTGGTAAAGCTGATAATGCCTGTCGTCCTTCATCCTTGCGAATATTTGGTCGTATACTGCATGGATGTCGGTCTCAAACCTGGTAGCAGCCAGTAAAACTTTCGCTTTAGCAAGTGTCTGATCACAGTCGCCAGGAAAGTATTGTGCTTTGACGAGGCACTCGATAGCGATGTCGGAAAACCCAATGTCGTTGCCCCCGAGCGTCATGACCATGAAGTCGTCTCGGTCCTGCGGGACTAAATCTCTGGCTTGCGCAAGGGTAGTGGGGGAAGTACCACCAGAGCAAGCGATAAAGTCCAGGTTGTTGGTTACGTTGAAGGGGAATTCCTCCTCCATTTGAACGGCATAGGAGCCAACGTTACGAGCACACTTCTCATCCGTGTCATAGTCAGTTCCGGTTCCTGGGCCGGCCGTATACGAATCGCCCAGTGCAACCCAATTGACCGGCGGTTCGTGTGGTGTGAAGAGGTCATCAACCGGGACGAATGGATTGTTGTTGGCCTGCCTTTTTTTGAGAACATCGTTTGGCAGTGGGTGTAAGGTTCCAGCATCTACCTGTGTTAGTGGAATCCTTGTCACTTTTGTGGCGAAGCCACTTACCGGCCAAGCTGTCAAAAATACTGATCAGGATCCACACGACTCTCTTCCAGGTGGGAGCAGGGATCATCATGGCAAGACGGCAAATTTACTCGAGCGATAGTAAAGTCAAAGAGCTTGTTTAGGAGATGATGTTCTTCAATGCTTGTGCAGTATGAAATTCACGGTGGGAAGAGGAGGGACGGGACTATATAGCAAATTTCGGGCACCAGCCGTCTGCTCCACGTGCTTACACAAGCTCGGCTCTTTGAGTTTTGCACAGTGTTCGCGATCTGGCGCATGGTCTGTAAGATTCTCGACCTTTCGGACTACCCGCACAATTACTAGAACAAAGCAATGCTACGCTCTAAAGCCATAAGTATCACTGTCATACTACTGTCGTAAGCTGAGCATGGTGGCTAAAGGAGCAACCTCATTCCATGGCGCGGTTCGAGGTATCGTACGGAGGTCCTGGACGAGAAAGGCGAAGCGGCCGAAGGGACATTCTCTTCTTTTGAACGCCAAGCTAGCCTTTTGTGAGTTGTCCCGTAAGCGAAGCAATCACGAACTAGATCAAGCGAGTGTGTGTAGGGACAAGACCAATCATTGGCCGGATACAAATCTTGGCAGTCAGACTTCGTCGAGCTAATCCGTACCGAGGCGCAGTGTCGGCAGGCTGTAAGCTGTCGTCCTCTCAAGCCTGGGCACGGGTATTTATTGGGGCAGAGATGTTGTTATCAAAAAGACGATTATGTTTCGTTCTTCGATCGTGGATTTAGGCCGAGCATGGAGGATGTTTCGTTTCGCAAAGATTCGTTCCCAGCATTCACTACCCTCTGATCCAATTTTCACTGTTTATTATCTTTCAGATCGAACTACTATCATCCGCCATGAAGTAAAATAGTACCGAGTCCTTACCCACATTCTACCCTAAGTTGGATTCTGAAAGGATTCTGGATGGGCACCACCATTCCAGTGATTGCCGCTAATTTGTCTCTCCATTGAGTCGGTTCTCATTCGAATTTTGTTCGAACGACTCGATATCACCTCGTATAACCGTTCAACCTTAGTTTAGGTACAGGATCAGCCATGGCTGAGGTCCAGCTCTTGAGCAAGGATAAGACGGGCTTGAAAGAGCTGGAATAAATGACGGAGCTATGGATAAAGCAGATCGCCATGATCGATAGCGACTTCTGCGAGAAGGATAACATTCATCATCTTCTAGAGAAGCTCTTCCCACAAAAGGAGAGTCTGACGGAAGGACATGTTTTTTGGACGGAGAAGAACGATCTGAGCGAGGTTGCGTGGTTCAATGCAGTCAAACATGTAAGACAAGGAGGTCGCCTATTCACCGCGCTCAGTCACCAGATGAGGGCCGGGTAGAATCACAGAGGTAGACGGAGGAATAGCACGCAGCAACTTTTCGATCGCTTGAAGCTGGCCCATGCCTGATGAAGAAAACCATGGAACTCGCTTACATACAAGGTACATTCTAGTTGAAGCACTTCGATTGCAACAATTCTAGAAGAGGGAAGTCTTGATTTGAGATTCTTAATGTAAGTCAGGGTGATTGGTGCAAGTTCATTACATCAAGTTCCCAGCCACAACAAGAGAATTATCCCAGCAAGTGGTTTCAATCAACACACCACTTCCTGTTACCAGGCGCATACTCCTCAATCTGCATGTAAATACCCCTATACATGCGCCTGATATAATTCTCCAATGTTTTGAACCCCATCTCATCCGCGCTATTACCGCTTGTGGCAAGCACATTCACTGCACTGGGACTTCTCGAAGGTCGCTCTATTTCAAGATAAAGACTTCGAAAAGCTTCCTGGTAGACTGGACTGTCCAGCGCTGTGTCGGTGGTCGCAAGCTCTTCCACTGCTTGAGCGGCAGCTGATAAAGCTAACTCCTGGGCGAGGACATATGCTGCTTAGCAGATTTGATTCATTTCAGAAGGTAGGTGGCCGAAGACGACTTTTGTTTCGACGTTCACGCACAGGCGATCCTCTTGTTGCGACTGCTGCTCGCTCTTCGCTTCGGTTGGGAGAGCACCGTAAGATTTTCCCCGCTCGGGAGTATTCGAGCTTGTGTCACGATATAAGACCCATGGATTTTTGAGTTTGGAGATGGAAGCATACAACTCTTCTAAGTCAGGAAGCAGGTCCGAGGTGTTATCTCGACCGTGGCCCAGCTGGTACCAGCTTCCCTGGCGACCTTTCAACAATAGACGGTACCTGTCATTGTTATATTTAGGCAGAGAGTCGAAGCCAGCCAAAACCTTTGGTAAGCCATTCGCACACTTTACCATACTGATCCGAATTCCGGCCAATTCAGCGACAAGGCCCTTTGTATTGCCAACCTTGGCTAAAAAGGCTCGATTTTCCGACTCGCCTGGCACCAGCCAGGCGAAAGATATGTTTGTGAAGAGTAAAGACCGAGGAGCTCAACGGAGGCCACGCCGATTGAGTTTCGGCGCCGTGTGGAAAAGAATGTCTTCATCCACACCAGACGGAGAGGTAGCTATCATTCGCCAGAGTACAATCATCCGTTTCCTTGGGCTTGCATGCCAGTATCCGACTAAGATCTAGAGCCACGAGCGTGGCAATGATGAGCGGCTCATCTGAAGGAACCGTAACAGATCGGTACAACAGTCCTTTTAACACATCCTTGAGTTGAGCGCCATGGCTCTCGATACTTGCAATATCGAATAAATGTGTGAAGGTATTGAGTCTCGCGATTATACAATCTACAATACCTCGCCATTGGATGTCGGTTGCGGAGACCTCGAAAAGATGATTATACAATGACCATAGCGGTAGCGCAGTCTTGGTGAACTGGAACCATAATTTATTCTTCTTGGCAGGTAAAGCGCCCTCTTGTAAAGTCCAGAGCCTTGTCATCCAACGGGAGGTTGCGACCCGAAGGCACGCCTGAATGACGCTGACACGGCCTTCGCGATGTGAGATGAGACCTCGGTCCAGTACTAGAATTACAGACGCCCTTTCGTATGTGCGGTACATCTGCATCAGTGCCATCTTTTGAGCCTCTTTTGACTGCACTGGACAGCACAGAGTGTCACACCAAAGTAACATCTCAGACGCATTTTCTGGATGGTCTGAGGCAGAATTCCTTGGCAGATAGTCGAAATCCAGATTATCGACCAACGCCTTCACCCTTGAAAGCTGGCAGCGGGGCAGAGCAGTCGCTTTGGGATTACCTAGGCCGTCTGCCCAAACATGAGACAATGCCACATAGCACGTGGAGTCTGTTGAGGCGATTACTTCAACTGTCATCTCATCGATGTCGTGTTCTCCTCTGATACGTAGCAGCGGCAGGCATCCCTTTTCCAGACAGTCTGCCAGCAGCTTCTCATCAACATGGAGGAGCTTACACGCACAGGAGTCACTGACATGGTGAGGGACTTGGCGTGAGGTCGCCGAACCTTCAAGTCGACATGTCCATTCGTCACAAGAGGCATGATTCGATTGAACACCATCCACGTGAAGGCAGACTGCAACAAAGCTCAAAGCTTGCGGAGATGATCCAAAGGCTTGAATCAACATCTCTATCTTGCTTGGACAGCAGCCGCTCCGATCAAGCAGTAGGGACTTCTGGAAATGTTTGCCGATAGCTGTGCGCCATTCTACAGGCATCAGGGACCGGCTGGGACTATCTGTCCATGCGACATCGCAGGCCTTGCTCACAGCGTACTCAAGAAGTTCTGCCACAGAAGCGAGATGGAATTTGAGATCGTTGTCGAGCGTAGGATATCCCACGGCCAGGCAGGCATGAGTCAGATTTAAGCATCTAGCCATATGCTTGTATACAGCCGGGATCGAAGCTTCATCTTGCTTAATCTGGACTTCACGTTCCTGAAGCCGAGATAAGAGGTTTGCCGTTGTAACGATACTTTTCTCGACTCCGTTGTCCATTGAACCGACAACGAAGTCCTCATGGCGGTATATGTCCTCTAGCACTTCATGTAGAAGTCCGAAGAAGAGCCAATTTTGCAAGAAAGGTTTCAGTTCAGCTGGCGACATTTCGGCAAGAAAACTTCTGTGAGAAATGCTCAATGAAGCGAAATGGAAAGTATCATCAACCTCTAAATTTGGCAGACCCAGCCTATGTGGGTAGTCTAAGAATGGCCCTTTGTCGTATTCGTACCGACATAGATAGGGTATGGTAGGGAATATCGGCGTTGTTTGCAGGATTGGTTGTGTTGGTAGAGGGAGATGCTCCATTCTTGGGGTCTCGCCTGATATGAGCCTAACAGATGAGCCAGCCTATGTTTCTGATAGCTGCGTCCACGAATGAGTGTTTTCGCACGTAGTAATCTGGGTTCAGGACCTGTTCGATGTATCTGCTAAGTTCTTGGAGAGATTGATAGCCCTTGCATGTAAGTCAAAACCATAGCGACATACATCCAGAAGCGTTGTGGCGGAAACATTTGGTCTCCATCTTTCACAGGTAGCTTTCGCAGATTATCATCCACCTGTTTTGGACTTTTCCTCCCTTGCAGAGTTGACAAAGAGTTTGGGACTGCATCTGGTTTATTTTGATATGCAGAGTGTGTACAAAGCAAAGTTTAGTAGGGGACACGGATATCTCCTCCAGAGCGACTCCGTCCAACTGGCTTGAAGTCTATATAACGATGATCTATTCCGAAGGCTGCCAAGGCTCAAATATGGCTTTTGAGAACCCGAATGATAGTTCTTCGCTCATGTTACATGGTGCAGTGCTGCTTTGATGCCGAGCCTCATGTAGTGATGTCATACTCATCAGATCATCGCCTGACCGCAGAAAAGAATTCTCAGGGACATTCCCACAAAACAGCGTGATTTAACTCAAATATAGCAAAGTCACCATGGAAGGACGCTGCCAATGCGGCCTCATCAAATTCACCACTCCTCTCCCCCAGCCTCTTAAGATCTACATCTGCCACTGCACCGAATGCCGGCATCAAAGCTCCTCCGCTTTCGGCATAACAGCCATGTTCCCACAGTTCTCGATCCCCGTTCCTTCTTCCAGTGCAATAGGGATATATACACGCCGAACAGCATCGGGGAGGGAGCTGATGTGCTCGTTCTGTACGAAGTGCGGGAGTAGATTGACGCATCGGGTGGAACGAGAGGATACGCTGAATGTGAAGGGTGGATGTCTGGATGGTTTGAAGGATCTGAAAGGGGCGGTGCATATCTGGTGTGCGGAGGCTATTATGGAGATACCGGCTGGAGTGGAGAGGTATGATGGGGATCCACCAATGGATGCTTGACTCGGGGTAGGAACATATGCAAACACGAGACAGTCATGCCATCTAGTCGCAAGAGGCGGACAGACCTGCCATCAAATATAATTTCAGTCAGCGTCTCGCTATGATCGGATATGGATGTCGAGGTAATCGTGAATAGCACTACAAAGACCGCCTCGTATACACTAGAAGTGGTGAACTCAACCCCTTGATACTGCCTTATGTCTTTTGCATATAGTAACCTCCGAAGACGATTATGCTTCGTTAGTTATGTAAAGGTCTTGCCTGTGCGGTAGTGCGAGAAAGTTATAGGCCCTCTTACAGCAACTAGTAAAGGCTATGGTCTTGTTTCTGGTGAGCGTAAAATCGACGTCCTTCCACTAATAATCGCTCCTGAACGACAAAGTGGTCTCGAGGCTCGCTTGGCGATTCGGACTGTGCGACAAGCTTTCTGCCTGAGTCCCCGAAGTGTCCGAGATATTGGTAAGTGGAAGATCCTTGACATCCTCATCGCTATCGGTTGATTCGCCTTTGGACTCTCCAAGCCCATATGACTGACCCCCATCACTTGGAGTTTCCGCTTTCGTTTCTTTGATCCCTGTTGCATGCTCTTCCAAAAGCTTCAGTATCCCTTCCTGCCTGAATGCGCGGGCTGTACCATTCGCTGATTTGAACCTCGATCCCTCGACCTCAAGAGCTGCTCCGTTTGCGAGTAAGATCTCGACTGCTTCGGTGTGCTCCTCAGCGCAAGCAGCCATCAGTGCTGACCCAAGAAGATTCCCTGGTCCGACTTTGTTGACCGTGGCCCCATGACGGAGGAGTATCTTGATGATCGAAGTGAAACCTTCCCGAGAGGCTGCATATAAGTATGTCCCATCGATCAGACTATCCGCATCGATGTCTTGCGCTGCATTCTCTGATATTGCCAGTAGTTGCTCGACCTGCTCTTCTAATCCGAGACGACAGGCTACGTGTAATGGAGTGGTACCCAAGTTGTCCGGTGTGAAGCAGTCGATCCCTCTGTTCAGTAAAGCAGCGACCATATTTGTGTGCTTGCTTCTCAATGAGATCTGCAACGCGCCCGAACAATCGTTGAGTTTCGCATTAACGTCTGCTCTGGCGTCCAGAAGAACTTGCAATGCCTCCTGTTGATTAGCGTTCACTGCAAGTAAAAAGGGCGTCCAACCTTGATGATCTCGGGATTCAAGCTTCGAGCCATTTTCAAGTAGCAGCCTGATAATTTCAACAAAGCCTTCCTTTGATGCGACATGCAAAGCTGTAGTGCCTCTGTCGGTCGCCAAATTAGGGTCGGCGCCTGCGTCGAGAAGAACTTGCACGGCTTGCTGTTGGTTAGCGTTCACAGCTAGTAGAAGTGGCGTCCAGCCTTGAGAATCTCGGTGCTCAATATTCGAGCCTTTTTTGAGCAGTGCCCTGATATTTTCAATGCAGCCTCGGTTGGAAGCGAGTTCCAGCGCTGTCTCGCCTTCGGTGGTCACCAAATTAGGGTTGGCTCGTAGCTCGAGTAGCATTGAAAGGATATCTCCCTTTTGAATTGAGGCGTAATGGACTACGCCGCAGCCTTCTTTATTGAGACAATTCAGGTCCAAAGACTCGTGCTGGGCAACAAGGTCTCTAACCTCTTCCCATCTTCCGTTGGTAAAGGCATTGATGAAAAGATCCTGAACATCTTTTGCGCTCTCTTCCGAATTGGACGTACGTTGCCTGTCGTTATCACGTCCGTGTCTTTGGTACCTCCATTCTGCCAAGGATTCTTTCAAGCCACGGTGATCGATGAACTCGATAAAATGCTGAATCTGGTCTTCCTGGGCTGGAAAAGAGTCCATGTACCGTCTGAAAGAACACAGATCAATCTGATCTTCTTGCAGATCAATTTGCGCCCTTGCGTCCCATTCCGCTCCTGCATTAAGCAAACAATTGGCCACACTCCAGTTCCCACAATACAGTGCCAGATTCAGGGGTGTAAGGACAGCAAGAGATTCTCCTTCGGCCGCACAGTATATCTCTGCTGTTATCTGTCGATTTATATCTGCGCCATATCCCACAAGCATTTCTGCCAGAGCAAGGCTGCATTCCCGGTCGTCGTTGTCATCGTCATAGACTACGAATGCTTTCGCCACTATGTAAGAATTCTTATACCCGTCGCTAATAGCCAGATGGAGAGGCGTTACACATTGACCTTTTGATAGCTCGGTAGCATCTGGACTTGCACCTTCTTCCAGTAGCCTTGCGGCTTGGCTGATCAAACCTGTGGCCGATGCAAAGTGTAGCGGTGAAGGCAGGTTGAGGATCCGGGAATCAGGAACGTGGCCGTGGCGTTCGCTTAAACATGTTTGGCAAGCAGCCCAGAGCTTGAATCCACAGCACGGAGGCGTGGCGAGAAATTTAGACAAGGATGACCCACAATCTTGTTCAGCAGTCTCGGCATCCATTATATCATCAATTAGCCTTGATCCGATATATTCATAGATTGGGTGCTCTAACAAGAAAACTTTGACATCCCTCCAATTCGTGCATGAAACATTGTTGAAGTGACTATGCAATATGTAGGTTAGGCAGGTATTGATGAGGTAGATCTCGTCCTCTGGGCGGACCAAGTAGTTTCGAGCCACAGAATGCGAAAGAGCCCCCGCGTCCATACGAAGGAATTCTACAACACTAAAGTGAGCAAACTGCAGCTGGTTCGTATCATGATTCACCCTGACCAAACAACCCAACCAGCGAAGGATCTGATCTTTCTTTGGGAGGACTTCTTCCGTTGGCCAGACGTACTCATCCTCGATACAAATTGCTTCGCATAAAGCTTCAATGGAGAGTCGCCGCTGACCGGATACAAGGCGTTGGAAGTGCCCAATCTTGCCTCTCGATGAAAAGAGAATCCATTTCAGAAGACGCTGGATATATTTCGGAGTTTGCCCACGATAGTTGCTATCGATAGTTTCCAGGATCCGGACGTACGTTTGTGGAAGATCAGGCGGGAGCTTCCCTAAGGCTTGTCGTATTTCTGCGTCGTTAGGTAGTCGCTGAAGGTAGTCAACCTGGGCACGCACCCACATAAACCTATATCCATGGTAAGCACGTCAGGCTTGAGATTGCGGCACTCTTGGATACAAAGTCTGTAGCATGAAACCAACATGATAAGACATCAATAGAACAATCGCGAATATGTGATTGGGTCACTATAAGGTAAAGGAGCAACGTACATCCCATTGGCCTCATCCACCAACGTATCAACGACTTCGGTCTTCAGTATTTCGCTTCTGATGTCGATCTTTCCTAGCCAAGCGTTTACAAACAGTCTAAGGTCTGCAGACGTGGCCGCAACAGAGACGGTGTGGAAATGCATAGAAGTGAAGGCCTCTCTGATGTCATACTCGTCACGACTGAATATCAAGGTCCGGATCGATCCTTCCTTGACATCATTGAGTTTGGCAACGGCGTCAATCAGAATCGTTCGATCCGGATTAAATGCAGGCCCGCATTCATCTAGCCCATCGATCATGATAAAAGTTTCTGAGAAATGTCGTGATAGGTCTTTTAGTTTCCCCAAGAGTTCGTCATCTGGGGGCGGTAGAGCTGATGATCCCCAGGCATGATGGTGCGCATGCAGTTCCATGAACTCCGCAAGAGCATCGGAGTTCTGACATGCAAGTTGGCGTACGAGAGAGCCCAAGACATTGGATGGCTTGTGGCTGTCTTTATCATCGTGTCGAACGTAGAAGTATGCTGTCCCAACAGAGTTGCTGCGTTTGCGATTCAAGACCTCGTCAACGACGAGCGTGCTCAGCGTCGTCTTTCCTGCGCCAGGGATACCGTAGATCCATAACGCAGCGTTCGGGCTTTCCAACCAATGAGTCATCTCAGGCAGATCGAAAAGCCATATTCCAGTACCATCTTGTCGCTCCCGCGCAAATGCTCGATGCTTTAGGGCTGGGTTTACCGGCGATAACCAGGACAAAGCTTTCTCTAAGTATTCTGTTAGTCCTAAAAGAGACCATAAGCTCTTCTGGGGAGTATTGTCATGCAGAATGGTACTTCTTTCATAGGCTCGCGGCATTGAAGTCGTGATTGGTCTCGGGAAGATGATTTTCCGTCATCGGACTCAAAACGAGAGTCTTCGTCAAGGGTTGAGTGAACGAGGGGGTTTGAGAATTTAAACCCACCTTGTTCTTGACTGAGCTGTAGCTTCAGCATCGTCTCTTGCTTGGCCCGAATCTCCGCCAAGTATTTGTTGGAAAGCTCTGTCTCTCGTAGTACGGAGTGTACACCAGCTATTCCCGTACTGGCAAGTGCAATTGTGCAGGTCGCTTTGTGCCGCTCAAGTTTACCGATGAGCTCCAAGGTTTTCGATTTAGCCAATGGCCACTTGAGGTCCTTTGCTTTGAGGCTTCGTAGTCTGGCGCTGAATTGTGATTTCTGGTAACCAGATAGCGATACAGTATCGCTCGAATTGCCAAATTTGTTCAAAATATCCTGTATCTGTCCAAGTGTCTTTTGACATTCGTAGACAAAGCTAGGGGTTCCAAGAGTGTCTGCCGCAGGTGACGCCGAATCCTTGGACACTGAACTTGAGTGTTAGCAGAATATACTGGCTTTGATACATCAAAGAAGAATGCTGTGTGGCTAGGGCGCGCCTTTTTGCTCAAGACATTTCTATTGGCAATGCCGAAATTACTTGAGCTCCAAATATCTACTTACTTGCTTGAAGCAGTTTACCAAGTCTGTCCAGAACACCACATAGGACGCTGACTTCGGCCATCAAGCTTCGAACATCCTGTGGACAATCCTTGACGACCTTCAAGTACTGATAGCCTTTGGTAACCACAGTCTCAGCCAAAGTTGCGACAGCGATAACAGACGCTACGAAAGACAGAGGCTCTGCCATTGTGGTTGGATGATCTGCCTTAATGATCAAGAAAGCACAGAAAAATAGAGCACGAGAGCTGTCGGCAAGATGATAGCTATGATACCCGTTTGGAGGTCATGAGTACTATAACAATAGATTGTTAAGAAAGGGTATATGAAAGGGGACTCCTTGCAAGCAACAAGATCAAGGCAGAGTCGTAGAAAGTTGCAGTGAGCCTTGTGTGCCTTCCGAGTCGAGGCTGGCTCAGCTCATGCATGTCGCTGCACTGTCAGCCAATCACATGCAAGAGCCACCACCCAGGCAAAAGGCAATCTGCTGCATGAAGGCATGCGCTGGCGGCAAGGCACCAGAGGGTACTCTAACCGGGGGAAATTGTGGAGCCATGGCCTGTGAGTATTGGATAAACTCATATACTGTGTCCCAAAAATGCGCCTCTCTTACAGAGTATGAAAAAGACTCGCACAGAAGCTTCGACGCCTTTGAACCCAGGCTCTGGCAGAAGCTCCACTGACCGCAAGATTCAAACATTACTCGCGGCAAATTGCATTGGAGCCTGACCGAACATGAAAGTGGTTGACGTCCGCAAAGGATTCCAGGGGTAACAACAGGCGACAATGGTGACAGTTACCTTGCGTCATTGCTGAATAACCCTAACCCTAATCGATTTCAGCCGGTGCTGATGCACGTAAACACGCAGAATCATCACTGAGAGCCATTTCAGGTGTGTTGGCTTCGTCACTTGAGTCTACAACGGGGACCGACATACGCCCTGCGGTATTGACGGAAGGGAACATCTCGGCGAGCCACGCTGCTGGGGGCCTGTCACTAGGAATTTTGTTGCGACGTTCTTTCACGCCAACATTGCTGTGCGACGGACACCACCACTGCATGGTGAAAGCTCTTCAGGAGTACCATGGCAGCAAAGCATTGGTATCTCAGGATCCTTGTACATGCACCCCATGGTGCCCCTGATACAACAACACCCCCAGCCATGCGGCCGCTGCTCTACGACAAGCCATACTAAAAATCCCAGTGAACAGGCGTCAGCGCAGAAGCTCAGACCAGCTCTGAAATTTCATCCTCTCGAAATCGTATCGGTATCGTCGTGAAGCTCTGGTGGTGATAGACCCGGACTTGTAGGGAGAAGGAGATGCGCCGAGTCACGAAAGTCAAGCACTGCTGTTCTATCTACGCTGATATTGCTTGATATATGAGCGTACTGACGATGAGGTCTTGAGTGGACTTGGGTTATCGCGGAGACGATCTGTCTAATATAAAGTTCACTGATTGCCCAAGAAAGGCTCTGCGACGTATGGTTGGCAAGTCAGATCAACGCCCGATTATTGTAGACGTTCGGAGGCGCATATAAATGTCCCCTCAAGTGCTGTCCGGTGCGATCAGAGACAGCGCCGATTAGTTATAAGACACCTTCCTATTAAGTGCGGATTTGGTTAAAAACGGCACAATTGTACCCCTATCAGCTTGATCTGTTGAAGACGTATGAGTACTTCAGTTGAGCGTACTGTAGAGAATATAACAAGAAGTAAGCCGCAGTATATCTCATTCACGTTCATGAATCTCTGCCATTGCTGCCCGAGCATTCGGCGCACTATTGAGGGTCGACTTTGCCGAAATTGCACTTCCGACTTCGCTTTTGGTGAATGCACCCCGTTTTTATTCCATTGTGTATACCTCGTCTGAACTACCTACTGATTCTCACAAACAAGTCTGTCAACGCTACGTGCCGTTTCCCCAACGGCTCCGCAAGGTTTTCGATCAAAAAAATCACTGCTTCTTCGTCTCTCACGATATCTGGGGCGTCCTGCTGGCCTGGCATGATCCATAGAGAGCACACCGTGGAAGCGAATACATAGATATCCCTCGAGAGCGAGCGGACCTCTCCGCATCCCACTGTCGTACCGAAAGGGTCGGTCAGAGTGATAGTGCCTGTGAATGGCACAACCAAGTATTTCAGTATACAATAGGCCTAATTTACGGAGTAAGCTTGCAAAGAGCTGAACAATGAGGAGTACATTATAAGTAGGAAGGATCATCGAGATAGTCTCGGGTCTTGAGATGGGCTGCCCTGCTTTAGCCTTCTTTTTCAGCCTGCCTACTGTGTAAGGGTGACAAGCTGTATTACAGTGGCTTCTCGCGGCCTAATCGCCAACTTTCGGCCGAAGCAGATTGGCAAGTAGCCTGAGTACACCGATATCTATAGAACGAATATAACTCAGACCCCCGATTGAAGACCTTTGTGGTTACCTTACCTCACACAATATCAATCACATACGTACCATCACCCATATCTTCAACATACTCATCCTCCTCGAGTTGATCTAACGAATCACCAGCAGTCGTTTGCAGCCACCCTATCCTACGGTACTGGCCACGCTGGGCTCCTGTGGACTCATTTATCAGACTAGTAGGCGTCAAACGGTCCGCTCGGTCAGGGTGATTGTGTCTGTAAGGGTCTGCCTCGGTGGATTGATACAACTTTGGCAGGAATTCGCAAAAATACGTCTTGCAGTTGCTCCGGCTCGGATCCTGATACCATCTTACATCGTCTAAAAAGGTCGAGGGCAAGTTTTGGCTCCCCTCGTAGGTGCCCATCCTTAGTGCTCGAAATTGGACATGATCCTGCTGCCAGCTAGGATTGCCTTCGCTGGGTTCTGAGAGTTTGAGTCGAGATATTGGTGCCCGGATCCTAAGGTAACCGCCTTGAGATGGGTCCGCAGTCTCCGTCAGGACATGGCACACTATGATCAATATGGCGAAATGGTCGCTTGCGACTCTTGGTCTAGATCGAGGTCTCAATCGACGTACCGATCCATAAACGCAAGCAGTCGGATAGCCGTCTTCTCGGACCGAGTTGATAGACCAAGAAGTCACAACACACCAATTGCTCTTCTCAGTCTCGCAGTATCGACCTTAGGCTCTTGAGAATATCTGTTCTATATCTCGTCGGACAGCATGGTACATAAATGGCATCCAGCATATGAAGATTCACTGAGGCTTTGGATCGTGTAGTGAATCGATAAAATGTACGAGGCCTTGCCATTGTCGGGTTGATGGCATCGCTTGGCCCAGCTAGGTCTTCCTGTTTATTCCCTTTGAAGGCTGGACAGGTGATCGGCTGAGGGAAATAGCTCTTTCCCCGCAGCTGCCTTGAGCGTTGAAGTAGATTAGGCTCCCTTCCATGGAGGAATCTCGGGTTGGCGTCCAAAGACTGTGGGTCAGGCTCCAAAGCTTGATGTTTAGATTCCTCGAGAGACTGAGACAGATCGGCGTCAACATCGGCGTGGTCCTTCGGCAGACTACAACAGAGTTAATTGCACGACCGGTCGTTTTGGTGGACCCCCACTAAAAATCGATTTATATCTATAGCGTTTTACTCAACCAAATTAGATCGTAATAAACCGAAACTTATAGATATAAATATTCTACAGGATTTTATTAGGTCTACTAACTTTTAGCTTTTTTAGAATCGATTTAGTTAGTATTTTAAGGAGTTTAAAATCAGATATTCGAGATCTTAGGGGTAAAAAAGGGTTATCTACCTGTTATCTACCCGTTACCCCGCTAATTTCTTAGCTCGTACTAAGTCCTTTCTTCTATCCCGCGATCTTTCTATTTAAACGACTTCTAATTATCTAGTTTTTTTAGAAGGACGTAGATATTTAATAGAAAAGGTAGTAATAAAATTTTTAAAGATTTTTATATTCGTAGCGTTAAGTTATTAATATATACTCTAAGCTTACTATAGGCGCTAGATACGCCTAAAACTGCCGCTAACGGCTGGGCTTGCAATTAACTTTCCGAAAACTCTGTTGTATCAGTCTTATACTATAAACCCGTATAAAGATCAAATAGGATGTCCGTATAGAGTCTAAATCTATAGTAGCCGCTTCAGTATTCGCTATTGCCAAAAGTATAGCTCAGATGGCGTCTCTGGAGAAAGTGTCCTTTCCATCTATTTGCTTTCAGAGATCTGTAGGCAAAGCCAATATAAATTATATACGGTAACCTTGGCCGAGGCCGACATGGTTGAATCTGCGCTGTTCGAAGTGATGTTGTCCCCTATCTTCCTGCCCTCTCGAATGTATTCTCATTGAAACGTTGTGGAAGGGTCCCGACACGACAAACACCACGAATATTGGGATGCCTGAGTTGGAGAAGATTTGCTTAGTCATATCTTGATCAGCTCGGTGGGTGATATATCGACCTGTGCTATCCCCTTCCTATCTTACCCTGAGAGCCCCTGAGAACAGTTCGCAGATGCACTCGAGATTTGTGCATGTGCTGCGATGACTTCGCAACCAAAAGCCCAGAAGCTCGATTTGCACAGCATGCTCGTCAGGGAATAGCAACGGAATACCGTGTTGCGCCTTTGACATGAAAGCTGACGCTCCATCCTTGGACGCGCCCGGCCATTCCCGAGATGAGGTTTCAAGTTCCTCCATCCGGATAGTCGCAGGATTCGAATTTTTTAATTTCGTGCGTCCTTCGCCTTCCTTCGCCTTGCGCTTCTTCAGTCCTTACGAGCTGTGATTCGTCACTCTACTGGGCTGTGTTGGAGTGTTTCATGTTTTAGCTACAGGCTTATGCAAGCTATGATCCGTAGTGTCAGGCACGGCTCAGCTCTCAGCCGCATCGTGACATGGAAAGAAGAGCACTCCCAAAGTCTATATTATGTGCCCCAGCTCCCACAGCTGAGGGCTCGTACAAGAGCTGTCGCTGTCCTTTCCTTACTTTTGCGCGGAAAAGTGTAGATCTAAAAGTCGGTCTTTCTCGCATACCAGATTGCTGTACGACGGCTGGTGGGAGCACATATCGACTTCTTTACTTCTGTCCTAGGCTCCTAGCTTCCCTGTCATCTTTAGCCTAGTCGTTTCACCACCCACGCTCCGCCATCATGCTCCTGCAAACAACTACCCCTACCCTCGCAATCCTCATCCACCTAACCTCCCACCTGTGCACCAGCCAAAGCATCGGCAAACGCATCAACCAGTTCAACCCACAATGGCACTGCAACGTCGACAGCTGGGAATCCACCAAAGAAGACTGCGACAAAGCCATCGACAGCAACGACAACACCTTCTGGCACTCCCAGTACAACCCAACCGATGACCCTCTCCCCCATCGCATCACCATCGACATGGGAAAGGTCTACAACGTCCGGAGTATGACATATCTGCCCCGGCAAGACGGCCAGAGCAACGGCAACATCGGCAATTGGCGCATCTCCCTCGCGGAAGGAAAAAAAACCAACCGCGCGCTGAACGGCACCTGGGACGACGACTCGACCCGCAAGACGGTGGATTTCGGGAACGCGACCAAGGCGCGCTATGTGCGACTGGATGCCTTTACTGAGGCCGGAGGCCGAGGCACTTGGTCCAGTGTCGCGCAGATTGACATCTACGAGGACAATGGTTCCAACACCCCGAATCCTCCATCAAAGTCAAACGCCTCGCGCTTCAGGAACTCTACATCCACGGAACCTACTGCTCGGGTTGCTGTCGTTGATGGAACAACAGTGACACTGGGCGCAAGACCGACTGGGGGGAGGATGGCTGGTGGTAACAGGAACTCGACCAGGACGATGGGTATGAGTTCGTCCTCGACGGCGACTGCGATATCGAGTTCTACCACCGGCGGGGATACAGCGACGAGTGCACAAACGACCCCAACGGCCACGTCAGGGGAAGGCAGCAGTGGGCCGCCGGCAGACTCCAGTGATGCCATGTCAGGGCGAGTCCCAGGTGTCCGCGTGGCCATGGTAGGGCTGGCTGTCGCTGTAGTGATAGGGTCAATGTTCTTCCAGGTATAATCATGAGTGAACGTAGGGGGCCCAGGCCCTGTTGTGGAGCAATTGTATAATACGACTTGATCATCTCTCGTTAGGTTTCTCCTTCCGTCTACTCCAATCCTGAGTATATAACCAATTTCGCTGCTCCGTGAAACGATTACACTGTCTTGCGTTGAGACCATTCACCGCCTGGTATGCTCAAGCATACTTTCCAGCCGGGTGACGATGCTCTGGCCACTCCCGTCTCACTCGCACCTCTTCGCCGATGTCCAGATAGTATCCATCATCCTGGTTGTTCCTCGGACCAACAACGACGCCATTACCGCCATGTTTCGATTGGATCGCTTTCGCCAATTCCATACCATTGAGCAAAGTACCCTCGTTGCCCAAGACATTGAGCAAAGGAAGAAGCAAGCGTGCAATAGCCAGGAAAGAGTCGTCTTTTATGGCAAACTTCCTGATGGCCAGTATTGCCGACAGGAACAGGACGAGATGCGTGACGATAATGCCTGCGAAAAGAGCTGCCACATAGTTCCAACGGATCTCGAGATGGCTGCCAAGATATGGCACCAAGCCTGGGACTTGAATGTGCTGGTTCGTAGCCGCCATCTGAGCTATGGAACCAATGGCAAATTTTGCCATGTTCGCTCCTACCTCCCTGGCGTTGCGGTGATGGATCTCCCATGGCGTTCTGAGTTGATCCGAATGTCAGTCGACCGATCTTGCTGAACGGGAAGGGAAAAGCGATCTCATCTTATGTTTGGGTATCTGATACACAATTCGCAGTGAAATTCGAAGCTCAGCTGGCTACGAGAATGGTAAAAGACTTACTCATACGGGTAGAACTGGTATTGATTAAAGTTGGGATTTCTCACACGGCCTGACCAGCGGCCTTGTAAAGCAATGGATACGGCTGCTATGCGAGCCACTTCATCTGGTACAACTTGCCAATCGTGCCATGTGTTGCTCACTTCACTGACTGTTACAGGACATTTGTAAAGTGCCGGTGGATCTATCTCGTTGATTCCTCCCGGCCCTGGATTTTTGTAAGCCCACAGCCACACACATCGCGGGCCACAACTGTAGTCGGTATGCTGTGGAGCCTGGAATCCCTTGTACATGTAGGTTGTAGCGCTCAACCCCATACTTGATGCTGGGATCGTGATTTCCTTCGTTGAGCTCCCGTCTTCATACGTGAAGCTCGAACCAGATCCTTGTCCGTCGACATCGGGTACTTTTGTCTTGTTCTTCACTTGATACACGAGGCAATCCCCAGCAGACGCCGTGATTGTTCGATTGGTGAAAAGTGGATAGCTTGCCCCTAGGTCGCCCGGGTTGTACTCTTTGAAGCGGTAGGCGAACTCCGGATCCGTTGCACTGTCAGAACAGTAATAGATAAAATCATGCTGAGATTTGACCACTTCGTCAATCGTCTTGTAGAGGCCACAATCTGTACCACCAGCTCTCTCCCCGAATAGGTGGGCCCTCGAATGGGCGGTAGCGTTCCCAGGACATGATGTACCTCGGACGGCGTAGCATCCGAGATATGACGCATTGACTGTGCCGAAGCCAGTATATGTATCGTTGAAGCTCCTTCCGTCCACCATATCGAAGGTCAACGTAATCAGAGCAACTGAGATTTGCGCAAGCTGGTGGAAGGTTCAGCGAAGCACGATGGCTGTGCCTGCGAAAGCGCCTACGATGTTCAAAGCTATCTAGAGAACAATCGTGTCAGCGGTTACTTGGACATTCACACGAGGAGTGCCGCCCCTGAGTCCACTTGGCTGCACCCATAGGCCAAAATTCCCACAGATTGACGGAGTACCATAAAGACACGGGCACTGCCGCCACCGGCTAGGAAGTCTTGAGGATAGCTCAGGGCATTGACAGTACTCACCCATACAGTACAGGCAACAATGGTCCATGGGCTTGAGGAGAAGGACTCTATGGCCAGCAAGAATACCTTCCACAGACTTTCGATGCCCAGAATGAGGTCGACTTTCCGGACGTTGTGCCTTTTGTCGGCCAGTATCCTCCATCGCAAACCTTTGGCAGACTCTTTGAAAGCTTCCTGCAGCTCAATGAGCAGGGTATCCAGCTAAGTCAGTCATGATGGCGAGTTTTACGAAGAAGTTAATACCTAGGCCCACACTCAAACCAGTAACGATAACGTTGAAGATATTCTTGTCGGTGCGTGTGAAGTTGCCTTTGTTCTGGTAGATCCAGACGACTGACATGAGGAGGATGGAGAGAAGCACGGTAACAAGCCAGCGAATGGCCTGGGGAAGTAATAACGACCAGGTTTGTTGCCGGTAGTCGAGGTTCTTTGAACTGACCGTCGGTGGGGCTTCATGTACAGCAGGCTCCTCTCTCGGATGAGTCCAAATGGATCCGGAGGGCGAGGTAGCGCGAGAATGCAGGGAGATGTATTCGGCAGACGGACTGTCTCGACGTCTGGCCATGGATGGGAATGGTGTAGAAGGTCAAGGGAGCAGGAAATTTGACGAGCAGATGTTCTGGAGCGACACCTCTCGGGGAAAAGGTAGGCCCCAGGGCAGTCGCCGCCATGTTATAAAGCTCAGCAGGTCGAATCATGTCCCCAGCTGGGATTGATGGTGGTGTGCTCGACTGCGAATCAAAATGGTCGCCGGTCAGTCGGAAGCAAAGATGCATGTCCCAGAAGAGCAAGTCGGTATAGGGTGAGGATTTCGGATGCACTATTATTGGGTGAAGGCTGGCGAGGAAGCCAAAGCTGCTGCATGGTATGAAGAAGTGTTATGGGATCTATGAAGGAAAGGGTGTGTATCTGCAACCAATGGATAAAAGGTGATCGAGTCAACTTACGGACATTACGTCAACGGTACTGAGTACGACATGGGATGAGCCATACGATCTGGACTCGGGATCTTGGGGGCGGAATAAAAGCCGCTGATCCCTGACTGAGTGCCGATTGCAAAGTGCCTTACTATTATCGATAAGACCCCACCTCTAGAGCAGATTAGGGTTAAGCGGAGAGGTGGAGCTGAGCTGGCTATTCGCAGCTTCAGCCCAACCGGGCGGTGGTCCGGAGATAGAAGGCATGGCTGAGCGCACACCGCGAGCTATTTTTATATGTAATAATTGATCGTGATCCCAGCTCTTCCATTTTACCACTGAACCTGTCTGACTCGTACCAATTGTCAATTGTACGGAGTAAACAGCCTTGACTTGTCTTCCCACTTCGCATAAAGTACGTGTCAACATACAGCATCACCTCAAATACCTACCAATATCAAACCCGTTACTTGCGCTGGATTTGACGTCGACAGCACACCATGTCCCTCCCAGACCCCGCGGGTTTCGCCGTCCGCCGAAACGGTACCTGCCTTTCAGACGAGGTCGACTGCGGCCGCACCGTTGCTCCTTTTCGCGCATGCTGCCCGGCACGCGCCTCGTGCCCCAAGCAATACAACGTCGATTGTTGCCCCTCTCCTGCCAACTGCACTTCGACCCTGTTGCAGAACCCGACCTGTGCCAATAAAACATGGAGTTTATATGACAACAACGGTTACTTTTGCTGCGCGCCTGGCACCATTGGCTATAACGCGTCCAGGACATTCAGTGATGGCTGTGCCAATCCGGGATCGCCGCCTGGGGGAGCCCGCTTGTTGGCTGTCGTTTCCGCAGGGCAGAGTAAGTTCAGGCCATTGATAACCAAAAATTCTGCGAGCAGGACTGAACAGCGTCTTTCCATTGTTCTCAGCTGCCGCTTCGTCTACCGCTCCCAGCAGCGCCACTTCATCACCCGACGCATCCCCCGAGTCCAGCAGCTCCTCTTCAAACACTGGGGCGATAGCCGGAGGTGTCATCGGGGGAATCGCTGCTATCCTCATCGCAGCTATCGTCGCATTTTGGTTCTTTCGCAAAAGGAAGAATAAAGTACGAAGCGATAAAGGTGGTCAATTCGAAAATCGCACGAGGAGCTTCCACGAGATGGATAACACTACTCAGATCCAAAAACCTAACGAAGCGGACGGCATGCCGTTGTCCGAATTGCCTGCTAGCACGAAACCAGCTCCGACAGGAGAACTACCATAACCTCTTTCTTTCATTGCTCCGTCTCAATTAAGGTGATGAGATTCATCGTAGTACGATTGGCTCAATATAATGCGCATCTGCCTGGGAATTTCTGGATTGCACTCGTCATATTATGCCTTCTCACTTTTCCGCAGCTGTATTGTAATGACTTATTGACATGTTGGTTCTTGGCCTCACTCTCCGCAACCAGTTGCTAGTAGGTGATCTTGGGATCCTGGTTGTTTCTGTCCAAGGTCGATAAAACTTCACGGGTTTTTCCGGTTTGTTTACGAAGGCTTTCAAAAAGTCCAGTGTCTTTGTACCTAAGCGAGGATCCACCCCGGGATTACTAGCGTATGACGAGGACTTCGGTATCATTTGTGAGTATTGCAATAATGGCTCGGTGAACGCTGGTAAAGAGAAACACGAGATATTTGGGGAACCACACAAGAAAAGGTGTACATCAGCAACCATTGAGTAGAAGGGGAGCGAGTCAGCCTACAGGTGATACGTCAAATGTGCTACCACAGTTAAGGAAGCTGGGATGATAACTGCAGGAGAACGTTGTATTACCGGTGCACAAGAGGTTTTGACGGCTGCCTGGAGAGAATATGGGAAATTGGCTTCGTAACGACATTAGCGATCTCACGAAGATGTAACGATATCCTCGAGTGCCGGTAACTAACTATTTTCTCGAAGTGTATCCACACTGTGAAAAGGAAGGGAATTCAGAATGGGACAGCATTCGTCATCGATGATCTTGGGGATCATAACAAATCACAGCCCTAACCCTAAACTTGCCGGATATCCGCCACGTGATACAGGTAAAAATCTTCTGGCTCCGGGAAGATGGGTTTGATGAACAACCCAAGGCCGTACCGTACTACTGGAGACGCTTCAGTATTGGGCTATCTCGTAGTACGACAGAATGGAAAGCAGTCATTGTGCGCGCCTGGCAGTAATGCTTACGTCTGCCGCCCCAGAGACGGCTATCAGGAGCGGCGCGCCGAGAGCCAGGGAGCGTTCTCTACTGGCTCGCTGTCTCCTAACCGCTTCTAGCTTCCAGTCTTTGTCATAGTCTGGAGTGTCTGAATGATCAGGGCTGCTGGGGACATCGTCGTCGTTGGCTTCGGCACTGTCTTTATCTTCGTCCCCACTGTTGGGAATGGTGGAAGGGGTAGGACTGTTGGGAATGGTGGACATGACACTTGGAGAACTTGGAGGGTTGCTAAGTGTATGTGTCAAGTTGGACACTTGTTCCTGGAGAGACTCAAGTCGCTGTAACTGTTGAGCAGTATCATCTTCACGTCGTTGAAGTTGCGTCTCGTGTCTTTGTTGTTGAATCTCGTTCTGCCTCTGGGTGTATTGGTGCTGTGTTCTCTCGCTGTCCAAAGCCATCATGAGTCTCCGTGTATTCTCATCCTGTCTTCTATTGTTCTCGTTGTATTGTCGTTGCGCATCCTCAGCCAGTCTTCTCTCTTGTGCGAACTTCTCGTCGCGCTCGCGCTCTCTGACCTCGGATTGATAGAGGCGGCGTTCCATATTCTCGTGTGCTTTGATACCCTGTTGCAACTGTTGCTGTAGCGCCTGTATTACCTGCTTGCTCCTCTCCTCACTATCCGCGAGCAGCTGCCGGTAACTGATCTGAAGATCCTGCTGACCCCTCTCCATTCTTGATATTATCCCTTGACTCTTTTCGGCTTCTTTACGTAGCATCTCAAACTGCTCCTTGTCTTTTTCCACCAGCGCTTGCTTCTTTTCCTCCTCAAGCTCTTTCAGTTCCTTGGCGTACTTCTCTTATGACTGTTGTAGCTCACGTTCCACCTCTATCCCAGCGCTCGTGTCTTGCAGACTCTTGTGTTGGTCGACGAGCTGAGTCTGGATGTCAAGTACTGCTCGTCTCCGGAGGCTTATCAGGTAATCAATGATCTTCAGAGCCGACCCCTTGTCATCACTGTGTCGGAAGGTCCGGCTTCCTCTCTCGATCATCAAGCCCCACCAATTTTTGGTCTCCGCAAGCTCCTTCTCGCGCCTGGCACCAGTTGGGGAGGAAAGACCGGAGTCGTCCAACTTTTCCCACATAGTCGTTGCCAGGATAATATTAGGATAGAAGTTATCTCCGCAAAGCTTTTTGAAGACCGAGAGATTCTTGGCTGTGGAGCCGCTGAAGCGAACATCGGTGATACGGTGCAGGTATATTATACCAGAGAGTTTGACGTTCTTGCGGTACATGTTTGCGAGGTCTCCCGAAATTGTCTTCAACACGTCGGTGTCACTTCGATTCGTATCATCGAAGCCTGGAGTATCGAGAAGGAAGACACGCCTTCCACTTGGGTGAAGGAACCCATACGACCGAACATCGCTAGTACCTGGTGTCATGCCCGGTCAGCGCTGTGCTCCAAGATCGGATTCTGTACGATGGATGGGCTCTGCTTTACATGACTGCAAATGGTGTCCGATTACAATCTCTGTGTCAACAAGTTTGGAAATGAAGGTGCTCTTCCCAGCTCCAGTGGTTCCCATCACAGCGATGACAACATCGTTATCGCTGATTCGATTAGCAAAACCGCTACTTATAGGATAGCATCATTCTTACTTCAGAGCCAACTCGTCATCAGGACCGGAGCTAGACATGTTGGCTGTCCGAAACGAGACAGAGGCAACGATCTGAATGGCCTGGAAACAGGGGGGAATGCTATCGAGGGGATGGAGGATGCGGCCTCCTCTGAACCCCTCAATCTGCCGCGGTCAGACTGTCGCACGAAGGATCCTTCCAATAGGAGATGGTAACCTGCATTAGCCCTGCTTATCTTGTACACGGTTTGTGCGCACTGCAGTAGTCTGCAGGCATTTTATTGGTCGAGCAGAGAGTCGTATGCGAGGAGTTCCAGCTCTTTGGGTGAAAGCGAAGTCTCCGCGTCGACAGGACCGACTAATCGCTTGTATTTTCCGGCATTGCCCCGTCGACGCCGGACACTCTCCTCTCTCGGTTTCACCCTACCAAAAAAGAGATTTTCAGACTACTCTTTTCCGCTTGTCTTCCGAATCTTTGAGTCCCTCAAGATGAGTGTCCGTCATGCTTTGGACACCATGTGGATGCGCCGAACGCAATCCACGGTGACTGACACCACCGACCCCGAAGGACCGCAAACCGGTGCCCCACCTTCTCAAAGGACGACTAAACCTTCTCAAAGCAAGGAAAAACCTTCTCAAAGCACGAAAAAGGCGACCGTTGGGACGGATGCCAGTTCCCAAGACGTCTTCATCGCCGTAATGGGCAGCACAGGATCGGGCAAAAGTACACTTATATCCAAGCTTGCAGGTGATCAAGTCAAAATAGGGCATGGCCTGGCTTCATATAGGCTTTTGTCCGCTAGCAGCTGTGTAAAGGACTGACTCCTATAGGTACTCAGGAAGTCAGTATACACCACTTCAACTATGATGACAACACCAAAGTTCATCTCATCGATACCCCCGGATTTGACGATTCAGATAAGTCGGATTTCCACGTTCTGACAGAAATAGCTGCCTTTCTTCAAACATCTTATCAAGATGGATTGAAGCTGAATGGCATCATATACCTCTACCGTATTACCGACAACCGCTTGCAAGGCTCTCATAGACGCAGTATGAGCATCTTCCATAAGATGATTGGTGGTAACGTGTACCCAAATATCATCTTGGCATCCACGAGGTGGGAGCTGGAAGATCTGGCCACGGGTAAAGCAAGAGAAGCTTCGCTTATCGATCAGTCGGACTTTTGGAGCAAGATGAGACAGGAAGGGTGCCAAGTCCGGCGACACATGAATACCAAGGAATCTGCAATGGAACTCGTGCGTTATTTTGTCAAGCAGAGAACGGACAAAATAGTCTTAGATCTGCAGGATGACCTCGTGACAGAAAACAAGAAGTTAGCTCACACGGCTGCTGGAAAAGAAGCCTGCAGCCAGCTTTCCGAGGAGGTCGAGAAGATGAAGCTCCAAGTCGAATATGCCAAGCTCGCCCTACAAGAAGCCCTTAGGAACCACGATAAGCAGGCTCTTGAGCGGTATAAAGAGAGGGTTGACTGGACCAAAAAGCTGGAGAAGCTCCAGAACGATAACAGGACCTCGGCCCAAAGAATGCAACGAGACTTCGAAGAGGCCACCAAACGCCACGAAGCAGTCATCAAAGGCTTGATGAATGCACGAAGAGAGTTGGATGAATCGAACAGTAGGAGCGAGAGGAAGCTGGCAAACCAAATGACAAGACAATCCGAATCAACGTCATCCTGGTCTCTTCCCATTATCCAAGCCCGCAGGCCGCAAAACCGATCAAACTCACCACTGTCAAGGCTATTTGGATTTACATCACACTCACCTACGGGACCCTCGTACCCAGTCTTTGCAACGTCCTCTCGGCCAGTGTGGTCTCCTGAAGTCGTCCAACGTCATGTCCCAAACCCCTCTCAAAATAGATGGAGCTCACAGGCAGAAGCCTCGTTTGCAGCTCCGTTCCAATCTACAAGTGGGGCCCTGACCGCTTCGTCTTCCACTGCAAGTCCACAAACTCCGTCTTTAATTCAAAGAACATCCCGACTCCAGACAAGGACATTAAATGATGATCATTATGACCTGGACGCGATCGTTGATCGGTTACTTGACGTTTGCGGCAGCCGGGCCGGCAGAGAGGCCCAGCTCCTTGAACAAGAAATAAAGTGGCTCTGCCAGAAGGCCCGGGAAGTTTTCTTATCGCAGCCGATGTTGTTGGAGCTCGAGGCGCCATTAGAAGTGGGTCCGCATCCTACCCCCATATTTGCCGAGTCATCTCTAATTGGGATGGGAAACATATACTTGGAGATATTCGAGGCCAGTACTACGATCTCCTACGACTGTTCGAAATCCACGGCGGATTTCCACCGGCGTCCAACTATCTGTTCCTTGGGAATTATGTTGATGGTGGGAAACAGAGTTTGGAGACCATCTGTCTGTGTCTTGCTTACAAAATCAAGTACCCGAAGAATTTTTTCATGCTACGGGGAATTTATGAAACCGCTGCTATGAATCGCGTGTGTGGGTTCTATGATGTGTGTAAGCGTCGGTATAGTATCGGTCTTTGGACAAGCTTTATCGACGTGATGAATTGCATGCCAATAGTAGCCATCATCGGCGAAAAGATAATGTGTATGAGTGGGGGGATTAGCCCCGATCTGAATAGCATGATTCAGATCCGAAATATTATGCGTCGTACAGATGTAAGTTTGGCTTTCCGTCCGAACATTCATTCGGGGTTGGAGGATGTGCAGCACCGATTTCACGTCTTGGTACCTTTGCTCCAACTGATATCTCAATGGCAAATGTAACAGGTCCCTGAACGTGGTTTGATGTGCGATTTGCACTGGTCCGATCCAGACGCGGCAATCCGGGGCTGGAGCGGAAATGATCGAGGAATCTCCTTTACGTTTGGATCCGACGTCGTGACGAGGTTTTGTGCAAAGCACGATGTTGATCTTATCGTACGAAGCCACCAGTACACCCCCGAGTTCTTCTGCGACAAAAAGCTGGTAACCGTGTGGTCTGCTCCCAGTTCTGTGGAGAATTGCCCCAACGCCGCTGCTATTCTATCCATTACTGGAGACTTGATGGTGAGCTTTCAGGTAGGAATGTCCGACTCCTAGTGCATGTGACTTTTTGTGCTAATAGGCGAGCTTTAACTTTTGGTGCCTGAGGAACAAAAGTCAATACCGCGGCAATTATGGAGGCTTCCGCCAGATGATGAGTATGAGGGTCCAGAAGACAACTGATCGCGAAATGAATTGGGGGAATTTGGAGCCACAGATAATTCGCACAGTGATGGTGATTTATGGATTTCACTTAAAGTATTATAGCCTGGAACTGCTATTAGCGATAAGTGCATGGTGTTGTACCTAGCTGGTCCAAGAGTTTCCTCCATAGACGATTCTACTTGACCGTAAGTAACGCCACAGCCGACAGGATGGAATTTGGTATCAGGAATAATCTCGTGTCAGGAGTTCTTGTCTCGTTGTCTTGCGAATTACATGCTCTGATCACCTACTACGACTCTGATATCATCGCACTCGAAGAAGCTGAATAGGTCAATCGGCTCTCCCCAAAGCAATGATTGGGTTACAAACAAGATATGACAATGGTTCAAAGTAGACCCCATGCATGGCTGGCTCCACCACTCGTTTGCGTACCATCTGTTGCCAAACAGAAGATCCTTACATCTAACTTCCAGATCAACAGTACACATGATCCGGTGTCGTCAGTGTCGGTGGAACGACCAACTTGCTGCTAAAGCAGCAGTGTCCGATGCCGCCAGTTTTCCTAGCTACGCCCCTTTTCACAGGAAGCAGAGCAGCATCCAGGTCGTTTTCCATAGGGCGGCATGTCGCGCTGATTGATAGCAGCACTGGCAGTCGATGCCACTTTTATATCGGATGCGTATCGTCGGAAGCTCAAAACGAAAGTCCTAAGCACGATTAAGACACCGACGATGATTGCCAGAATAATAGCGCCAAGAGAGAAGCCACAGGTGAGGATCGAGAGGCTAGGTCTGATAACCCTATCGCCGTTGGGTCGGGCACGATCTAGTACGTTGATCTTGACAAGGAAAAACCCTTGAGAAGTCGACCAGGACATGAGCGTTGAAGCCATAGTTAGTGGATAGGAGTAGCGGTATGGTAGCTGTAGCCAGAAAGTGCTGCGCTGTTGGCTGATAGGCAATTATACTCTTGTTTTCTTGCGGGATCTTGCGACTCGAGTCTATTCGTGGCTGGTAGCCATACAAGTATAGATAGAACTGATGAGTATGTTCAAAGAGGAGAGGAGCGACTGAGGTGTATTCGCAATAACAACTGTGGCGAGTATCAAATTGTTCATCGAAACCAGGTTGTTACTCACTCGTTGCCCTAGACCAGTGCTACGCAAGATGTTCCAACTCAAATCCTTCTTGTTGTCCTGGTTGCAAATGACTTGAAAATGCCGAACACTGAGGCTACAAGTAACTATCTTTCGTCTGGTATTAGTAGATGACTGTAAGAAGGAACATAAGTGGCAAAGTTGATTAAACCCACATCGTGGGACTTACAGCCCAGCGGTAGGTCGAAGCAGTGTCCCGCCAATGTCGGTTCTGGAGTCGCCGTATTATAGAGATCGCATCGTTGACATCCATCTGTGTTAAAGAGTCTGTAAGCATGCAGCCGAGTGAGACAAAAAGATGATCTACGTATATAAGCCAAGGGAAAGGGTTAGGGCTAGGGCTAGGGATGGGGCCCAAACCCGACAAAACCCTGGAATGCCTCGTACTCATCCTCCCCCTGGAAAACATATATGAGTCAGCTTTAATCTAGGTGAGCCACAGCGTCTCCACACAAGATATATTGGATCGATGGCTTTTGATACATGTATGGCCACAAAAAGGAGGGACAGTATAACCAGTACGGCTGGAATGATTGTTACATGTTTCTTGTTAGAGTTTGGGTCCCAGGAGGATGCGAGAAATTGAAGAACGATGTCCCGGCGGACAATCCATTAACTCAACGATCATAGGATACGATCTTGTCATGACTCGAGATAAAGAGCTACCGTACAAAAATGTGTTAAGCGTATTGTGCGGTAAAGATGTGCTATCTGCAGGGTCTGCAGGATGCAACTGCAGGACATGAAAGTGCATGACCAATATGGCGAACCGTGGGACATCTGTTGATATGTAGGTCTGGATGCGCTGGCTATCTGGTCTCTGAGTGTGGGTGGATCTTGCTACATACCACATATTCTTATCCTGTTCGATCTTTGGTCAAGCCGATCCGCAATCACGAAATCTTGTCGGTGTCTGACCTTTTCTTGGGCATGATCTATCTTGGGCTGTGTTGGTCTCGGCTCTTTGACGGCTTTCAGCGCCTTCATGGAGCTTTCCTTGTTGCCATGTTACCATACTTGTTCAATATGAGAGGCCAACGTCACGCGAGGCTGGTTTGAGACGAAGGGGTTGATGGGATACACGGTGAATGCCGTTATTTGTGTCTACATACTGGCTCCCACCCTCAAGGTCTGTTTCATTTCTTGATGATCATTACTGTTTGGCCAGAGCATTGTACAACTTGATCACGGCTGGGTTCTCGGTGTTGGTTGCGGCGTTCTGGTTTTGGCTGTGCGGGCTTCAGCCTAAGCCGGATTGGAGTCAGTATGCAGGCACGAGTACCAACAGGGATGCACGCGCGGTCAAGTCAGTGAGTTTCCGTCGAACAAACTGTCATGTTGGGCACGAGTTCTGCCGATCAAGACTCCAAGGTTCTTCTCAGGAGCTGACACCCCTCCCCCGAATTGTGCTTGAAACCGCGAGATTTAATTTCGGTGTGAGTGCAGGAGTGTACCTTGAGCGTTCGGATAGTCTACGCCGGGCTTTAAGGGATTCGGACTTCACTCAGGATTGTAATGGAGGGAGTGGTGGGTTATTAGTGATTCGGTGGCGTATATATCTATCTGTAATGAGATCGAGATGATTCGACGAGATTTGCAGCTGATCCGGAGGTCTTCGGTCGAGCCCTGGGCCCGGATCTAAGCAGCTCCAATGATTCGGGCAAGATGTCATCCATGAGTTTTCATTTATCCAACGTCATATCCCGTCTGGTTCCGTCGTATGGAGTTTCGGTGTCCAGTACATGCCATACACCATCCTGCGCACCACCCCATCTGTGCAACGGCTAAACTTTCTCTATCTCTGGCAGGCGAAACGTCAGTGACTGCGAGTACTTTGCAATATGTCCGGTTCCAGCAACAAGCAGTCCAGACCGCCTAGGTGGCTGCGATTCCGCTCCTCAAAATCCTACATCGGGGCCGTAATCTTCGTTGCGACCTTTACAGTAAGTCCTCTGAGGTCTTTTTGCCTGCCGCGTGGTACTTATATGAATCCAAGGATGGCGTGGCATACGGAGCCGTAAGCCGGTTAACAAGTTTGCACAAGGACATGACTGACGTTCCAAGATCCTACCTATCCTTCCATTCTCTCTTCCTGACAGATCAGGTGTTCCCCAGGATAAGGGTAACGAATGCGAGATCCTATGGCTCTTCAATGAGGACATGAGTTGATATCTCTTAGTGCAACTTTGGATCTCGGCGCTTCTTATGGCTTATGGATTGGCAATGGCGATCGCATCTCGTGTGTATAGTGTCCACTTATGGCTTCAATACTGATTTGAGGATAGCCGTTGTCGGCTGGCTAGCCGATCAGGCGTCATCTCGCAAATTCTCCTTTTTCTCTGGTCTCGCCTTGCTGTTTACATCGACTCTCATGTTTGCTCTTGGGAGAAGTCCAGTAATACTTTTTTTCGCCAGATGTCTTCAAGGGGTTGGCGCAGCCATCGTGTACACTGTTGGCCTAGCACTACTTGTTGACACTGTCGGCCGGAACGAGGTTGGGGCGTGGATGGGCTCTGCTCTTTCGGGAGTGAATGCTGGTGTGATGATTGGCCCCTTTATCGCAGGTATCATATTCGCCAATGCCGGATATCTCGCAGTGTTTGCGACCATCTCGGCTGTCATTGGTTTGGATTTTATAGCGCGCCTGTTCATGATCGAGAAGCGATCGGCGCAAAAATGGGTTGTGGAGGGTGGTTACGGCACATTCTCGCGGGAGTCCAATTCAGAATCTGGACCAGTTAATTGGGATACAGTCTCCACCCAAGAAGAAGGCGTTGTTGACAACAGGACTACCGCTCTGCAGGATGCTGCTGAGCATGATACGTTCAACCCTTCTGACTTTGGAGAGCCTTCCCCGGACCAGCCAATTGACCATCGATACGATTCTAGCGAAGGCCTAGTGAGGTTTCTCAAGACGGCGGCCATGCTGTTGAAGTCACGAGGATTCTTAGCCGCCATGTATGGGGGCTTCGTTCAAATTACCATCCTCGCCGCCTTTGATAGCATTTTACCGCTCTTCGTGTATAAAGCCTTTGGATGGGGGTCATCCGGAGGAGGGTCAATCTTTTTGGCACTCACGATTCCTTCCCTGGCCGCGCCCGTCGTGGGTGCAATGTCCGATCGTCTGGGTGCACGAGCGGTGGTCCTGGCAGGCTTTGCAATCTCCACGTTGACATTGGCGTTACTAAGTGTAGTGGGACAAGATAGCATTCAACACAAGATATTGCTGTGCACCCTTCTTGCTGTTACAGGTAAGTCCAGATCTCTTTGGTAGTAATTCTTGGGACTAATCTTGGCTGACCTGAGATGAATATATAGGTGTTGGAACTAGTATGATGCTATTACCTCTAATGGCCGATATGTACTTCATTGTATCCCTGATGGGGGAAGAGCACCCTCTTCTTGTTGGACCCGGAGGAGCTTTCGCGCAAGCATATGGCCTTTTTAACGTCGCTATGGCGCTTGGTATGATGCTTGGACCAGCTTTGGCGGGTTTTCTATACGATAGCAAAGGGTGGGAGGAGGCAATGTGGGCGATGGCTGCGTTCTGCGCCAGTGGTGTTGTGCCAGTCGTACGTTCAATTGCACCTCCCAGCCTCAAAACCTGCCGTCCAGCAGAGAGACACTAACCACAAGTAAATACAGATCCTTTTCACTGGGAAGAGAAGAGAGCCTACTGCACACGGTTCGGCCGAAGAGTGACAGGATATTATAAAGTTGTTTATCGGTATCGGCGAGTTGCCTCTCAAATGGATCATCGTAATGTAATCTGCAGGGCTGGGACCTTTGAATTACAACATGGGAGTACACCTGTTACTGTACTTTGTCACATCGGGTATAGCGCTAACAGCTCTTGAGAAATCCAAAAAAAACACTTGCAACGCTCAGTACCGACCATTCAAGACCCTACACTATTTCTGTAAGGATGTACCCGTGCCCCTACTGGAACCTGCTTCAGTCTGCTTATAGGGCCCCTCGGATTGCGCCGCCGATAGCGTATTGATTGGACCTTTGAACCAATGCTCGTCCACCCCATCCAAAAGGCAAGACCCACCCAATCACAGACACAGAGGTCACAATCCCCAGACAGATGGGAGAGTAGTTCAAAGTCTGTAGAGTCACTGGGAAGACTTGCGGAAAAAGTAGACCAATCGAAAGGAAAGTAAGCCAAAGTATAGCGAAGCATCCGATCGGCAGAGACAGACGTCCAAGGTTCCACGAGGCCCGAAGCTCGATCTGCCCAGTGTGTGACGAGTGATCAGGACGAATAGATAGCTGATACTTTGGCAGATGACTTTCGTTGCCGTGATGGCGCCAAATGCTACCGATGAACCCAGAACGGTGCAGCTGACGGTGGCAGCATTGAAACCCACCAAAAGCGCTGCGTTCACTGGTATTCTATTGACACCACCGACCTTCCTGAAGAGTGAAGGACCCGGCAAGATTCTGTCCCGCGAGAGTGCGAACGTCACCCGCTGAGCCGATAGTATCACAGTGGCAGTGGCGCAAGTGCAGTCGATATAATTCAGGATGAGAATGGCGGTGGCGCCGCGAGGGCCGACGACCTGTACGAGGAATTTCGCCCAGTTGTTCGCATAGGTGGCCTTTGTTAAGACTCAATGGCTTCCTTCAACCAATCTTCCAACCCGGTAAATCCTGGCTTCTCATATCTCCGGAGCAGCTCCTCAGCTCTTTCCGCATCCGTGATCCTTTTGAGTCGTCTTCTGCCAACGACGCCGCCGTCCACGTCAATCTTCTCCATCAAATCCGCCGTGTCGTTGAAATTGAACGGGCCCGCAAATGCCATAAGTCTCTCGCCAACGACATCCTCCTCCAGTAAAGCCGCAAGGTGCAACAGCGCCGTATGCGTCACATTAATATAACGCTGCGGCGCGAACCGCTCCCTGAGCAGCGTGACCGCCTCCAAATCCCCTGCCCAAATCTTCTTGTACCAGCCCCCGGTCGACGCTGGCTGCTCCTTGGACAGAATCCTTCCGATATTGCAATTGGGCAACACGGCATTGAAAAATGAATGCAGGCTTTTCTTCCCGCATGAAGCGCCAACATTCTTTCTCCGCCAGTGTCTTGCTCGCTGCGTATACGGCCAGCTTCCTGTCCTGGTTGTAGGGCGGAGGTGCCCACGCGGCTTCGACGTCGGCGCCAATCCATAGAGAGACATCAACATGGAATTTCTTGTTTGTTATCGGTGCTGTCGCCGCTGCGGATAAAGAGGTATAGACGAAGCGTTTGACGCTTGGGTTGCGCGCCACCCGGCCACAAGGAGAAAGCCACTGGGACAAGATAGTATCACCGATTCGAGTAAGAAATTCGAACGGACAGCACCGATGCGGAGTCAAACGCACGCCCTTTTCGGTACAGCAATTCAGCAAGCGAGGTAGGAAAGCAGAGCGGTGCGCTTCTATGATGGAGAGTGACTGGATCGTCATGGTTGCGCCGTTCTGTGGTGGAACGTATGATGGAAGGACGTTGCATTACAGGAGTGGGGGTGGACGAAGGGACCCTGGTTGAGACGGTCCGTGCATCCCGCCCGCCCGCAGGTGCTCGGGAAGCTCGCTAAAAAGCTTGGCAACCCTCCATCCGTTGATTGGCTGCCTGGGCAATAGCCGAAGAGCGCCCGAAGCCTATACCTACTACAGACGTCTTCTATAAGTACTTACCTTATCTTAGGTTTTAAGCGTGGTGTCTAGTACGATTTAGAAGTTTTAGAGTAAGTACCCCCGCCTAATTAAAGTCTGCTGGGACTATAGCTTACCTAGCGTGGTCCAGCGTGCGGCGAGGGTGAATGTGCGGCGAAGGTGGATGAACCCGAGTATTCCCGATATCCGCACCATCGGCTCCTGTACACTCCCTATTGGGAAGTTAGGTAAGCATGTGGCCCCACGTCGCCGAAGCTATATGCATGCTCCACCTTTGTGCTGCAGAGCAGTAGCGGACGTATCCGTGTCCTGGGTGGATGGTTTTTGCATTTCGGTAACATCGGCCATTCTGGGATGAGATCATTGCGCATCCGTCACACTTTCAAATCTGGGTCAGACGCCTGCAACGTCTGACGATGGGCAATGTCAGTATGGAGCATGCTAGGTGCTTCGAGCACCAAGCCGTGACTCGAAAGGCAGACGTTGACGCTAAGCCTGACCGGCCGATCGAGACCCGCGTATCATGAAAGATAGAGTGTAGCAATGAAAGCGAGCTTCGCTTGTTGCACCGGACAACATCGGAGCTGCATAGCTCAACGGCAGCGTATTTCGAGAATCAGACATCCTCGTTCCAATATCCCTTCGACTGGTCGGCTGGGCATCCGTTACCTCGACTGCCTGCCGAATCGGAGACCTCACCAGCGTATGGGATAGTTGATCTATACTAATTCCACGGCGTGAAGTGTATTTTCAGCTTCCCTACGGCAGTGCGAATTGCAATCATGTACCTTGTGGCCCGTATGGGAAACTTACTTTCGGGTGTTACTAACTCCTATTGGTCTTGGGTGAAAGGGCCATAAGGACGGTATGTCGAATTGGTCTTCTCTGAACAGCCGTCTGTCGTATCACCATTGATATGTTTCTCCAAGATTCTTATCCAGTGACATTAGCGGCTGGAATTCTTGTCGTTGCCTTGTTTTACCACCTCGTTCTGTACCCTTCGTGTATTTCCCCTTTGGGCAAGGTACCCAACGCCCATTGGTCATCACCCTTCAGTGCTCTTTGGATCCTGGTCACGCGTTACAGAAGACAGGAGCTACATGTGGTAAGGCAAGCCCACGAAAGACTGGGTCCAATCGTCAGGCTCGGACCTCGAGACATCAGCATCAGCTGCTTTGAAGATGGGATAAGAACTGTATACCACGGGGGCTTCGACAAGCCTCCATGGTTTTCCCATTTCAACTATTATGGGTTGGTCAAGGAGTTTATCGTCCTGCAAGGTCTGGCTGCTGATAATCCTGGTTATAGGTCGGAAAATGCCTTTTCCAGTTTGACCAAGGAAAGTCATAGCACGCACAGACGACGCATTGCTGCCGTGTACACTAAGTCCGCGCTGTCCAAGTCCCCCCAGCTTGCAGCCGTCACCAAGACCATACTCCTGAGTGGCCTTGTCCCGAGGATTTCGCATGACGCTTTGGAGTCCCAGCCGACCGAGCTTCTCGAACTCAGCTACTCCATGTGCCTCGATCTTGTCAACGCTTACCTTTTCGGCCAGTCGAATGGTTCCAAATTATTAACGCAAGGAGAGGACATTAAGCTGTTTCTTGAACATTACGAGAACCGATACTGCGCCGAGAGCTTCTGGCCTCATGACTTGCCTCGACTTACACAATGTCTTGCGAAAATCGGGGTCCGCTTACTCCCAGAACGTGCAGCAGCTTCGAAGACGTGGATGGAGTCTTGGATGATGGCCATGTGTAAGGCGGCAGACGGTAAGATACACAAGGCCGATCAATCGACTCTGGAGAACCTCGCAGATTTTCCCACCGTCTATGCCAGTCTCAAAGGTGCTAAAGATCAAGACTTCAGTCACCTAGATGCCCACTCCAAACAATGTGAGATTGCCAGCGAGCTATTCGACCACATGGGTAAGTATCATCCCTTCAAAGGCGCTTGAGGTACAAAGACCATAGATATAAAGCTTCCTCCAGGGAAGTCCTCAGTAAGTCCGTATATCGCCAAGCTGCTGAACAGTATCACCGATGTATATCTTGCAGGTCTCGTTCTCGCCTACACCCTCTACTATGCTTCCCAAAAGCCGACGGCACAACGCCGACTCCGCGAAGAGATCGCCTGTGCTGCCCCTGGAATGCACCACTCGTCGAATTCAGATTCTTCCAACGTACAAGACCAGCATCTACCCACTGCAGCAACGCTAGACGAGCTACCATACCTGTCAGCCATCATCTGCGAGTCCCTCCGCATGCGTCCCAACAGCACACCTCTCCCACGTATCACCCCCGCAAATACACCCGTCAGGCTCGCCGGTATTGAGGGCATCCCGCCAGGCGTGCGCGTAAACGCTTTCCAGTGGTTCGTGCACAGGGATCCAAAGAAGTGGGACCGGGTGGACGAGTGGATACCGGAGAGGTGGCTGGACGGCGATGGCAGGCTTCTAAAGGGCAGCGGCGAGAGCCAGCTTTGGGGGTTCTGCAGCGGCCCTAGGATGTGTGCTGGTTCGAACCTGTCTCAGTACCGTCAGTTGCTGCACCCTTGACTCATTGACCAACACGAATGGGACTAATGTTTTGACCAGTAATGCGGTATATTTTGGCATTGATATTCTCCAACTTCACTGCGCAGCCGGTCCGAACAGAGACTTTTGGACGCCATTCTCCAGGCTCGCTCGAGGATGCACTCTGGGTGCAGCTTACGCCAGTCTAAGGTCAGGGATCATATCCCTCAGGTCGAATTATTTAGGTAGAACGGCAGCAACGCGAACCCCGAATACGTTCGAGTTGTCTTACCAAGATCATACTAACTCATCATCTCCTCCAAGCTTCCTAGCACAGAAGGGTAGCAGAATAAAAGCATTTTTCACTGACCATTATTCTCTTCTCGAGGGTAAAGATGAGACCGTAGACGTACTCTAGGATCTCTTGCTTTTAGTGATACCCGATTGAACAAGCCGTGAAAGCTACCTCCATCGCCAGAATCCTATCGAACGAACAGAGATTCAACATGTAGATCGGAGAGATTTCGCTCCGCAACCTGGCCCTGGATCGCTTCGATCTGACTCGTTGACATTGAGAATTACCAGATCCAGGTTTTGCAGAAATGGCTCGGCGAGATGCAGAGTGACAGACTGAATGTCCAATCAGCGACGGGCATCTGCAGTCGGGTAAGTCAATCCAAAAACCCTGGATCAGCACATCCTGGTTTCCCACAAGCCCTGGCCCGTCGGCTCGCCCAGGCCTACTCCATCGTCTACTTCGACATCCTGTGTTCCTCTGCGAGTATCGTATTTGGAGTCATTTGTTCGTCCAACCTTTTGAAGTGGGATTTGCTGCGTCAAATAAACACGCATCTAAGCGGCGGCCTTCCGTTGGTCATCAGCGCAAGTCAGCGACAATGACATTCGCCAAACCAGGTACAAACATAGATCTCCAAAGCTCAAAGGTTTTCGACGTTTCCCATGTCGTTGCCGTTGTTACAGGTGGTGGGAGTGAGTGATTTTGCGAAGGCATTCACAAAGTTGAAGAAACGCAAGGCTAACAATGGCCACGAGTAGGTGGCATTGGGTTGATGATTATGCAGGTAATATAGACTGAAGACACCGCAACATTTCGAATTGCGACTGACTGACATGATACTTCGAGACACTGGTATCCAATGGGGCCAAGGTTTATGTCGCCGAGCTTCGTGAGGAGGCACTGAAAGTTGGTAGGTAGAAAAGCATCCTTACAAGACTGCCTGCTCCAGTCTCGTTGCCCCAGACCGAGCACCTGAGACTGGTCTTGCGTCTGCAAGCCTTGTCCTGACAGCCGCGCTTAGTGATGGAGCTCTACAATACCGGCCCTGGCCATATCATCCCGTGAGGCCTCCCATGCTCGGAAGAAAGGACTGCCTTGGCCGGAAGAGGTGTCTGGCTGGTTGCCGTTGACTTTGATGCTGTTCTAGTATCACCACTGATATCAGTAAGAAGGACGAGATCAAGAAACTCGTGGACAAGGTCTCCAGCGAAGAGCCGAACGGCATCCAGCTCCTTGTCAACAACGCGGGTATCGCACGAGACTACGCTACCGAGTTTGCAGGGAATCCAGCTCCCGACTTCCAGGATCCGGTGGCTATTTCCGAGCATTTTTGGAAGTCGGACCCCGTTAGCTGGCAACAGAACTTTACAACAAACTGTATGGGAGGATATTTCATGTCCATCGCCTTTCTTCCGCTATTGGCACAGGGATGCGATGTTATACCAGGTTATACCTCCAGCGTCGTCAACGTCACAAGCAACTCGGCTTTCTTAAAGAACACCACACGCGGCCACATCAGCTACGGGGCTTCCAAAGCTGGTAGGTGTTTGGAAAGGACAGCCGGATATAGCCGAGACACGATTCTTAGGCTGATGATTGCCCAGGGTTTGTTCATCTGAGTCGCATGTTGGCGCACTTGTTCTCTCAGACAAAGGTGCGGGTCAACATGATTGCACCTGGAACATTCCCAACCGAGGTTCGTCACCCAGTGCCTGACCTGCTTGATCAAGATGTACGCTTACGCTCGCTCTTAGATGACTGCCGGTGGCTCGGGCCCTGACCAGAAGTCGAAATTGACGAGAGGTGTCACCAACGCCGTAGGTCGAGCCGGGCATGAGATTGACATGGCAGCCACGATTCTCTTCCTCGTCGGACGGGGTGGCACATTTTATACTGCCCAGACATTGTTCCCGGATGGAGGTGCGGGCTGTCTCGGACCAAGGTGGCAGGTGGTATGCTGACACGCGTGCAGGAGAGACCCTCATTGAAGCAGCATCTGTCTAATGACCCACGCGAAAAGGCCTTGAGATGGAAGCTTGGCCTTGTAGTGGGTTGTTTCTTTGCGAGTTTGGATGACACCTGCGAATCGAAGGAACAGCAGTAGATTACGGTGACCCTGTGGGAGACGATCAAGTTGAGTAGGAGAGGGTTGTTAGAACACGGAACAATGCATTCAAGCATGCATCGAGTCATGGTATAGCAATGGTAGAATCGTTCTACACCCCTTGGGAAACCAGTATGATTGTCTGTCGTACTCGTAGAGATCTACGCCAAGCTTTTCTCTCCCGAACCTTAATCCTAACAAGGTAAGTACCTGGACCTGATCCCAATCGCGCTTAGTTCACTGTGGACCCTTCCGTTATGATGTCATCGGAGAATCTTGAGCCTTACAAGTGTTTGCTCGCAGAAGACGCACAGAAAGCAACATCGGAAAACAGTACGACACGTCCGTGGCCACACCAGGGATCATGGCAACAGATAACCCAGACTTCGAGCTGCACTCTCTTTTCAACGTCCGACACAAGGTATGCTGTTGTCCCGCGAGAGCGTTTCGAAGAGGCTAACCCTCCGCGTGGGTGGCTTTGATCACAGGCGGGGCCACTGGAATAGGCCTGATGGCCGCACAGGCTCTTGCAGTCAATGGAGCAAGGGTATATATCGTTGGCCGGACTGAGAGCAAGTTGCGAGCGGCGGCCGACGTGCACGGCCAGAACATCAAGGGTGAGATCATCCCCCTTGTGAGTGATGTGACCAACAAGGAGGATATCAAGTATGTCCACATCCTGTCTATCACCATCGACTTCCCAGGCGCAAGACGCAAGGTCTGAATGAGCATGAGTAGAAGAAGCATCCTCACCGACATTCCAACAGGTATCTAATACAATCTTCTTTACAGACGTCTAGTTCAGGAAGTCGAAACCAAAGAGGAGGCTCTACATATCTTGATCAACAATGCCGGCATCTACAGCGCATCTCAGCAACCCAAAGGCGACGATGCGTCCCAAGCAAGGGAGAACCTTTTCGACCCTCCCAATGCCACATTCGAGGATTGGACCGACGTCTACCGCACAAACGCCGCCTCGCACTACTTCGTCACGACGGCTTTCCTTCCTCTCCTCGCCCGCGGCAGCGCTCCCGAGCACCCCGGTTACCAGAGCTGCGTAATCAACATCAGCAGCATCAACGGCCTCATCAGAACCTCTCTCAGCCACTTTGCGAGCAACGCGGCCAAGGCGGCGACAATCCATGTGACCAAGATGCTGGCGACGGAGATTGCGAAGATGAAGCTGCACATCCGCGTCAACTCGATCGCCCCGGGAGTATTTCCCTCGGAGATCACCGCCGGCACGGCCAGTTCGAACGGCAAGAGCATACTGGACGCAGAGTCTTGGCCGGCTGTCAAAGAGATCAGTAGTGGGAGGGTCGGGACCCACATGGATATGGCGACAGCCGTGATGTTCGTGGCCTGCTGTCAGTACCTGAACGGGGTAATCCTTCCAGTCGATGGCGGATATTTGGTCGAGCATGGAACTCTATGAGTCCTGTGCAAAGCTTCGGTCTTGTCCCAGGTTCTGCTACTGCAACTCCGACACAGACTCCTCGTAGCACGAGTACGGCAAGCCCATGGCGACGTTTCGAGCACATGACGTGCTGCGCTAGTTTGTTGTGTTGGTGCAAGCATGCTATGCAAGTGGTACACATGTGTCCGAATACCACTCCTTGTCCCTTAAGCGGGCCACTTTTGCGTATTGGGGTGCGGGATCTTTTCAGGGTCAATCTCGACCACCTGGATTGCGCAGTCATGGCTTGGCGACCTGCGGCTACTGCCAGCGCCGTTGACACTCCTGAGAAGGCATCATTATGCGCTGAAAAGCGGGGGACCTGTCACGAAAGGAAGTGGATGAGGTTTGAGTCAATCGACCCGATGCCGTAGCGTGGGATTCACTGGGTACTGAGCTGAGGGTCCCGGTATCCGCTCGATCGGCTCCTCTCCAGTTTGATCCCTGTTACCTCTTTTGGACAACGCTTCATGTACAGTGCTTTGAGTTCAGAGCTTTGTAATGCGTCGCGAAAGGGATGTGGGATGGCAACCTTGCACTAGGTCTCGTAGCAACGGGAACGTTCAGGATCCAAAGAGTAGTATCCCTCAACAGGCAGCTGGCTGGTCTCCTTTTTTGACGCTGGTCGTCGGAGTCCTGTGGAATAGCCTTTGCCTTCCTTGGAGCCCCTGGCTTATCATTTGCCTCTATTCTGATACTCAATTCTAACTGTACAGTCCTTCTCATCCTGTACTCGCTCCTCTATAACATGGAGCATTGCCTGTTTCCCGCCCTCGATTATTCAACAACGACCCATCCAGGCAAAAGTCAAGCATTGACTTTCTCCCTCGGCGATGAAAGGGCAAAGCACGATGCGCTCCAGAAAGCCATAGGATCGTTGAACTTGTATGAACTTCTCTGGGCTCTCGTGCTTCGCCTTTATACCGGAAATGACCAAGTCGCTTTTCGCACACAGAGCAAAAGGAGCAACGGTAAACCCCAGACACAATTGGACTGCATCTGCTCTGCAGCGATATCCAAGTCACAAACAGTTCCCAGCGTTGTGTTTAGCCACACAGATGTTTCATCGGCAGAAGACAGCACCCTATATGAAGCCGCTTGTTTGTTGAATACAAGGATGCTTTACGCTCGGCCAAAGCCACTACATCTATTTGTTGGCCAAAAGGCAGAGGAAAGGGAAATCCTGGATGAGCATGCACGTGTGAGATTGCCAACCGCCGTAGCCATTCAACCATTCGCTGAGTTACCTTAGGCGTACCACAACGGCCTTGCAGCAGTTTTTAGCCACTGGAGGATGGAGCTTGTGCTGGAGATTCATTTCCAAAGCTCCGACTATACCAAGAAGGCGATACTCAACGTTGGGAACACCTGCCGCACCATCTTCCAGAGCTTGTTGGAAAACAAGACACAAACGATCAGCGAGGTTCGATCCTTGAGCAGCCGTGACTTGGACCAAATCCTTGCGTGGAACAGCGGTGCCCGACCGGGTGTGGAGTCCACCGTCCACGGAGAAATCAGCCGGCACGTCAGGATTCGCCCTGATGCCCCTGCCCTGCACGCATGGGATGGAAGTTTCACCTATGCTCAGCTTGACTTGGTCTCCGGAAACGTGGAAGCGCATCTGTACGATCTTGGGATCCGCGTTGGAGAATTGGTGCCGGTGTATTTCGAAAAGTCACTATGGGCTGCCGTGGCAATGCTCGGCATACTGAGAGCAGGCAATATATATACCTAGCACTGATGTCGTCTTCAATGAACGCTGACCTTCTGCATAGGCGGTGCTTTTGTGCCCTTGGATCCGTCCAATCCAATCGACAGGTCAAAAGCAATCGTGGCTAGCGTCAACGCACGCTTCGTACTCAATTCGCCGACCTACCGGAGTACCTTTGAGGATTCGGAAGCGAAGATCGTAGTCGTGGACGATTCTTTCACACGTAAGAGAAGTGTGTCATCTATGCCGTCTGTGGACGTCTCGCCGAATTCACCAGCGTTCGTGCTGTTCACCTCCGGAAGTACAGGACAGCCAAAAGGTGTGGTCCAAGTCCACGCTTCAGTGTGCACCATCAGTAGGGCTTATGGGGAGACTTTGTATATTGATCACAATAGTCGAGTGCTGCAATTTGCCAGGTATGTGATTCGTCGTGAAAATCGTTGCGCGTCTATCAAGACCGAGGCGCCAGTGACCGAGGAGAATGTAACAGGCTTCTTGCAGGGGCTTTGGTTGATATACTTCTATGCAACTCGGATTGTACAGTCATTGGATAGATGAGTGAAGGTTCTGACTGACCACGTCTAGCTATGCTTTCGACGTCTCCACTGTTGACAGTGAGTAAGCTCCTAATCCAGAGCCTACAAATCTTCCGTCGCGACGTGTACCAATACATGCTGACAGGGTCGATTAGTCTTCAATACTCTCATGCACGGAGGCTGTGTCTGTATGCCTTCCGAGTTTCAAAGAAAGAACGAGATCGTCAGCGTCATCAACGACATGAAAGTCAACTGGGCAGATATCACGCCCTCTTTCTCCAACACTTTCGCTCCAGAAGACGTCCCGTCCCTGCGCACCATCATACTCGCCGGAGAGGAGGTCAAGAAGGAGCAGGTGGAGCGCTGGGGGGGCATGGTCCGGCTCATCAACTGTTACGGACCGTCCGAATGCGGAGGATGCACCGCACACGAATACGCTGGCTCTGACAGTTCGCCGGATACAATTGGCCGTCCGCTACCCTGTTTCAAGTTTTGGGTCATCGCCGAGGATGATGTGAATCGACTCGTCAGCATCGGGGCAGTGGGCGAGCTGCTCGTCGAAGGGCCCACTGGCTCGTGGCTATCTAAATGACGACTCACGCACGCAAGAAGCCTTCGTTGAAAATCCGGTATGGCTCCCTGCAAACGGAGGAGCAAGTGCACGTCGCTTTTATAGGACTCGGGACCTGGTCCAGTATAGGACTGATGGCTCCCTCAGGTTCCTAGGTCGGAGCGATACACAGATCAAGATCCGAGGACAACGTGTTGAGCTTGGGGAGACCGAGAATCAACTCACGAAATATTACGCCGGGGCAGCAACGTCCATGGTGGCCTTCCCACAGAGCGGCAAGTACGCGAATCAGCTCGTGGCTGTGATTGAACGGTGCGACAAAGCCGCAAGTCATGACAACAGTGCGGCTATAACGTTCATGAGAGGGAGGCTGCCTGAATATATGATTCCTTCCGTCTGGTTGGCCATTGACCGCATTCCTCTGTCTACGTCCATTAAAGTCGACCGGCGACAGGTAGACCACCTTCTGGCCGGACTAGATGCAAATGACACCCGTATCGTTCTGATGGGAAGCCAGGAACAAAGTCAAGTTCTTTCACTTCCGCCATCAGACGCCCTTGCCCACGAGATCGGCGTCAAAGTCGCCGAGTTGTTGGCATCGAGGAATAATGACAGGCTCACATCGTTGATCGGGTACGATTTCCGCCTTGCGGCCCTCGGTTTTGATTCCATTCAAGCTATAACGCTGAGGAGGTGGATGAAGAAGCGATTCGACGCCAATATCCCGGTCTCTAAACTCACGTCGGACACAATCACCATCTCCGGTCTCGCTAATCTCATCAACCACCCTCTGGAGAGTGTACCGACCGTCAAGCTCCTTCAAGAGATCGAGACCATGTGTTCTGGACTGCATGCTTGGAACACCCAGCCTACCGAGAATCCAGTCAAATCGACTGGTAGGGCCAAGCTCGTCTTCATCACCGGCGCAACAGGATATCTAGGCCGTGAGATCCTGAACCAGCTCGTTGGCAGCTCTGAAATTGCGAAGATTTTCGTGCTCATACGTTGCAGCAGTCAGGCACAAGGTTATACTCGCATCGCCGAGGTAGCAGGGGAGGCCATCCAGCGCTGCCCAGGAAGAATGGAGATCTGGCTGGGAGATCTCCAGCAGGCCAGATTGGGTCTAGCAGACTCGCACTGGAAGATCCTCAGCGGCGACGTAGACATCATCATCCACAACGGGGCGGTCGTTCGCTGGAACGCAGACTACGAGACGCTGAGGAAAGCGAACGTGCTGTCGACCATGGAAATCCTTAAAGCATTACTCACGTCCCCAGTTGCCAAATCGTTCGCCTATGTCTCCGGCGGTCAGCAGCTATCGCCTGGGAAAGACGACGACGCTGCGAATCTCCAGCAGGTCACGGCCTCTAGCGGGTACGCCCAGACAAAACTGGCCTCAGAGTTACTCGTCAAGCATGCCGCCGTCAGCCAACTGGGATATCACCACCGCTTCTCCGTCGTCAAGCCATCCTATATCATCGGCTCAGCACGCGACGGGGTCGCGAACACAACCGACTACCTCTGGAGGCTGGTGGCCGGCGCGATAGAAATCAATGCTCATAACGATACCGAGCCCAACAATTCCATCTACTTATCCGACGTCGAGACCGTTGCCCGCTCAACGATCAACGCAGCGATGATGGAGCCTCCCCAGCGCCGCACCGCAAAAGCCCACGTCATCAAGATCCTGGATGGCATCACCCTCGCGGACTTCTGGCAGGTCGTCCGTGAAGCCGGGTACCCGCTACGAGCGATGCCGTCGGAACAATGGTGGACCGCGATGCGCGAGAACGTGCAGAGACAGGGTGAGAAGCATTGTCTCTGGCCGCTGATGTGGATGCTCGAGGACAACAGGCACGGCGGTTTGGCATCCAACCCGGAGGACCATAGTAGTGGTGATGCAGACGTCATGCGGTCGTCGTCTCGCGTGAGAGCAGCGGTGGCGAGAAACTTGATGTGGCTTCGGGAGAAGAAGGCCTTGCCTGGTTTTTGAGATGGAGTTTGCTTGTGGCACATTCAGAATGTAGAGTCTTCATTGGGAATCAAGGAAGCGTACAGCAGAGTCTGCAGTAATAAGGAAGAAGAGTGGCTAAGCTTTTCGATCGGTAGCAACGGAACAAGTCACATGGATGAAAACAAAACTCCAATACTAACCACCAATCACACATTCATAATATCCACCCTATCACCTACCACGATCTCCTCCACCATTCCCCATTCAAACGACCAACCCTATCCAGCCCACACCACCCCATCAGCCTACTCAAAACTAGAGTCCCCCCCCTCCCCCTCCCCCTCCCCCGCCCCCTCCCCCACGATCCCTATTCCCCCTTTCTCCCTACAACCCCCTCCGACAGCACACCCACATCCCAGCTGTTAAACCCATGGTCTACACATTCCATCAAACCAAGCCCATCTCCAGTAATAAAAAGCCCCCCGGTCTCGATCCACGACAACAACAACCTACGTCGTCATATCTATTCCATCTCATCTTATAGATTGTAGGTATCCGTCACTAAGTCCACCATTGATAAATGAGTCTCGTTTTATTGTTATTATTTAGAAGGTTGGGGGGGGGGGGGGGGG
>SAUG01000011.1:0-69590 GCA_011316305.1 Rusavskia elegans
CTAACCCTAACCCTAACCCTAACCCTAACCCTAACCCTAACCCTAACCCTAACCCTAACCCTTTTAACGATTTTAAAACTGGTTTTTCGAAGCTCGCTATCTAAAGGAATTAGTAATAATTAAAGAAGATATTTTAGAAAAAGGCGAAGAAAACTAATATTTTTCGAAGTTTTAAATACTTTAATTATCCTATTCTATAATTTTAATAATTAGTTTAAAAAAAGATAATGAAATCGTTATTATAGTTTTTTATCGAATTATAAGTATTAGTAATAATAGCCTATTATTTCTACTAGAGGAAATTATAAAACTTTTATTAAATCGGTTTTAAATCTTTATTAAAGATATAGTAAAATATAAGTATCGGGTTTAGTTCTATAGAATAGATAGGGTTCGAAATGAAAAATCTATTAAATATTAATATCTTCTTTTCTTTCTAAAAATTATCTATATTCGTTAGCTAATAAATTTAAATATAATATACTAATTAGATATCTACGTAATATTAATATAAAAAGACCAAAGGAAATCTATTATAAATATTTTATAATATAATAGATTATAATATCGTTTAGGCTTGATAGATAATATAATTAGTAAATATGCTAGAATAAGAAAAAATACGATAGATAATAGTTTTAAAAGAAAGTAAAATACGATTAGTCTAGATATATTAATAGAAGAGGCGAGTATTTAACGAACTATATAAATTTAACGATATCGTTTATTTTTATTTTTAATAGAATTCTACTAAAGGTCGAGAATAATAAAAGTGGATTTTCTTTTTTATCCGCTATAAAAGTTAGAGCGAGATCGATTAAGTTAGCTAAAGTATAACTAGATATAGATATAACTAAAATCTAAAAAAGAAATAAAATCTCGATAAAATAAATAATAGATAGAAAAGAAAGTAGTAAATATTAAAGTTCGGCTAATAGAAATTTTTCGTTAAAATTAAATAGAAATCTAGATAGAAATAGAAATAAAGGATAAAATAAAAATAGATTAAAGAACTAATAGAATTTTATTTAAAAGATTAAACGTAGGATTAGATTATTAGTAAAAGATATAATAAAGTATATTAGTAAATTAATAAAATTTATTTTTTAGAATTAAACAAGCTTTATAGTAGTAGAATAATTTTTAAAAATAAATATTAAAATCTATTAATAGACGAGATACGAGCTAAAAGTACGGACTAATAATAATTACGAATATTAAAACTGAAAACCAAATTTTTAACGATAAAAACTAGTAATATTAATTCTATAGCAAGAATAATAGAATTTAAAAAGCGGTAAGTTTTACGTAAAGGAATTCTATATATTTTATAAGTTATGAGTTTTTTAATTAGATATAATCTGAAAGCAGAAGGTACGTATAATTAAAATCGAACGCGAATTTAAATATTTATTTATTTTGACTATATTCTACGTATTTGTCCACTTTTTATTATATCTTTTCCTACTATAATAATTAAACTAAATTATTTAAAATAACTCTAATTCGATAATTAAATTAACTAGAAAAGTTCTAATTAAATTAAATAGATACAACTAATATATTAACTAATTTAATCAATAAAAAATGGTATATATATAAATTTAATATATATATATAGAAAATTCAATCCGAACCCGACTATTTAGCGAGTCGAACCGATTTAATCTACTAAAATCAGATCGAATTTCCGACGGTTCGATAGAAATCCGATCCGAAATAGCTAGTCTACCCGGAACTAAATCGGTTTAATATCTAGAAAAGTCAGAATCGATTCGGATCCGATCGGTTTCTTTAATCCGAATTCGAAATCCGATCCGATAGTCAATCTAATCGGGATTTAAAAAAATCTACAAAATCGGAAATTTTTATATATACAAAATCTAGCGTCGTTACTAGCGCGTATATAAACAATTCATATTCTATTTTATATAGATTGTTTTAAATCGTTTCTGGTATATTATATAGATATATTATAAACGTACTTTTGAAAGTTCAAAAAATTATTAGTGGCATTTACGGCGTTTTAGACGCTCAGAAGGTTCTATCAAAAGCTCAAAACTTTCTAAAACTACGTTAACAATCTAGAACTCTCTAGAATCGGAATTCGAAAACTCTGATACTATTATTAAATCGTGAAAAATTAAAATTAAAATCCGAAAACCAAATCGTATAGATTGGAAATTTTAGTTTCGTAGCGTTTTTAGCAATTAATTTGATAAAAACTTTTCTATTTTACCGTTATAAAAAAAGATTAATTTATCTAAATTTTAAAACTTATTTGCGAAAGAATATTATATTAATAATCTTTTAACTATTTTATTCAATATATTAAATATCGATAGTATAATTAAATTCGATCGAATTAAAACAAAAGTTAAATATTATAATAATATATTGTAGCGAAAAATAAATGTAAATTTATTTATATAAAAAAACGATTTTAAAAAAATATAAAAATTCATATAATATAATTATTATAAAAATTTAAAATAAAATAATCGTTGAAATTATATATTTTATCTTTTTAGATATTATATTTATTTTATTTAATCTGGCGTATTTTAATAGAAAATATATTATATACAATTTAGTAATTCTAAATTATATATTTATATCTATTAGTTTTATAGAAAAATTAATCAATATATAAAAACTGTATATTCCATTTATAATATTATTGAATTTAATACATTTTAAAATATAGTCGATTATTTTCTTTATTTTATCATTTAAAAAATTAAAATAAATTGAATTTTTAAAAGTAAATAAATATTTACCAAGTTGTATTATTTAATACAAATTTTTTTATTCAATTTAACAATTCCGTTTATAAAACTAGAAAATTTATATTTGCAGCTAGAAATCTACAAGACGAGACGATATTTGAATTAGTAATCGTTAAAAGAACGTTTTCCGTCGTCCAAGTCAAAGCTGACAACGGTCCCGCACGAGATTAGCTTTAAACTAGCCCGTATCAGCCCGTCTAATATCAATTTCTACTAATTAAAAAATTGATTTAATCCGGTTCGAAAGTTTTAACGAGCTAGCCGGCGGATAGTCTATAGATTTCCTTTCTACTATTATTAGCCGAAAGCTTTAACTCTAATTAAATAGATTAAAATATTCTAAAAAACTATAGAATATCAGCAAATATACAATTCGCTAATAGTATTTTAAAATAAAAAAAGCGTTCAGAATCGATTGAGCCGGTTTAAACCGATTTAAACAAGATTATTTTATTTAGTAAATAGAAAAATTTAGATATATTCTAAAAATATCTATTTTATCTATTTTTAGAATTTTAAAATTAAACTTTTTAAAGTTTAGTACCCGTTAGTTTCAATTTAATAACGGGAAACCTCTAGTTTAGAAACTAGTAACGCTAGCATTCTATAAATAAAATTTTAAAATCAACGTTAAAAGTTAACTAATATAGATATTCTATAGGATACTAGTAGCTCTACTAGATAGAAGGATTTAGAATTTTTAAAAGATATTTTTTAAAAATTTTAAAACTCGTTTAAAGCGTTCAGGGCGCTTATAAACGCTTATAAACTAAAATCTTATTTATAAATAGAAGGATTGCTTATAAGCGCTTCTATAACGCGCTAGACAGATTATAGGATCAGATCCGTTCATCAGTTCAAATCTATTCAATTAACTCTGAACGGAATCGACATTTTTGATAATAAATTCGTTTTCAATTTAATTATATAATATTTTTAGCGCCAAGATCAGGAATCCGTACGTAGCTAGCCTAGTCTAGCTCTAAATCCGGAAATACTAGTACCGCACCAGCCCTTCTGATTGGATGCCAGCCCGGCACCAGCTTTAGCGTCTGGGCGGGGCGGGCGGGGCGGCTGCCAGCCCTGGTCCAGGCGACCATAGGCTACGGTGGCGCATACAACATATCCCCAATCTCCGTACAACATTGAGCTTCCCTGCTTTCTACTAGCCATATTTCCAACAACACGAGCTGCAATACAACCATCCACCCGCTGCGGCGTCGGTGGTACCATGATCGTAGAAGAGAGAGATTCGTGCGATGAGTTTTAGTGACACAGATACATCGACATGGAAATGCTGTAAAGTCCGCATTTCTGATCCAATCCGACCTGTACCAAGTCCAACAGATACGGCTCGGACGATGCTCTACGTCAGCTGTCCGTCTTTTGTTGCGATTTCACGGTTGGTTGTTCCTCCGACCGGAAGCTCAATCGCTGGCGACTGCTCTGCGCCACCGCGATCGTCTCCGACAATGCTGCGATACCGCCCCATTTCCACTACGTCGCCCTCTTCATGCGGTCCGGAATTCTTTCGGCGGTACCTAGACCACCAGGAGCCTCCTGTTAAGCTGTGGATGCTAACCCTCGGCATTACTCGCGCGAAGAATGGTCGGAAGGCAGGCATGCAACTGCAGATGACCCCAATGTTGATCTCCATTATACTACCGCATCCATCAGTCTATCATTCAAATGCAGCAAGGACCCCTGGAAGAGAGAACCTCCATATAAAGTACTTAGCATCGGCTGAGTTTTCTCGAACAATATAAACATATCGCACAGCGGCCACCACACAAGTTCTATCGACGGAAGTTTAAGCATGGGATGAACAATGGGAGGTTATGGTCTACCTACATTGTTCCGCTCATGAAGATCACGGAGATGCCAACTTTTTCTCTCCTTGAAAGCTTGAGCTGCCAAACAAGCGGGATTGGCAGGATGAGTATAAGAAGGTCCGAGATGATGTTCATCGCTCCATAGGCAAGACCTGCCTTTGTATAATCGATGCAGTGACCGGGGGAGCCGGGTTCCCAATATTTCGAGCGGGGTGAGCACCCAAAGATTTGAGTCCAGAGATTGGCCATGAGGTACCCGCAGACAAAAAACATCATTGACCAGGTGACGTATCGGAATGTGCGATTGATGGCAAACAAACGGAGATACAGTATCAGAATCGTCATCTTATAACCCAGTAAGGTTACCAAGTAGACCATATCGGCATCGTTGATCCACTGCGGCAATGTCATGTTGTTAAGCAAAAATCGGGGGCCCTGTAACCCTGGGACGAGCTTCTCTTACTTTGACATAAGCCGACTCGTTATTGGGAACTATATTGTGGTGCGTCGCTATTCTCCAAGCGTCAAAGGAGCTCACCAAAGCGTTAGGGAGGAGGATCAAGCAGCTCACACAGGCCTATTAGAATGCTGTATGCTATACAGAACAGCTGTTGCACAGCAGGTGAGCGTTTGCGCGAGAGACAGACCAGGAACCACCTACTAGTACAAGGGCCGCAGTGTCTATGGGCGTCAGCTCGGAATCCAGAAGGTCGCGACGTCACTTACAATCATCCCAGCCTAAAGAATGGAGAACAAAGATTCGTGCCCATATACGAAGTACGATGAAAATAAAAGTCAAAACCGGGAGGACGACGCAGGCTGTCACGATAGTGTGAGCGCGAGATGACTCGCCAATGTCGACAGCCATTTCAAGTCTTCGATCTTTTGATCCTTTGCCGGGGACAGGAAGACTGGAAGAGATGAGATAGAAAGTCTCCTACAGCTGGGCTAAAATGTCGTACTGGATGTGGCGTTGCGACAAAGTACGGCTCTACATGATGACACCTTACTTGATGAGGCTGCAAAAAGGTGGTGCAAATTAAGAAATAGCCAGTAGAAGTCTTTCCTGGCCCAAACCACCCTATCGTCGAGTCTGTCGAACGTCTGAGACATGCACTGCAGAGCATGCTGTCATCCGCTGCAATGCAACGGTTCGCGATCGAGGAGATGAAGATGGTAATTGGTACGTTAGGGTTGGGGGCCGCAATATAAACCTAACTCCGGGCCAAGGATCAAAGCAGATGTGCCAGGCTGTCTCTCGAAACCTCGCCGATCATAGTGAAGATTTGGTAACCCCCTCATCTGTCAAGTACGCATGACGATCCATTCTTCGACAAAAGGTTTGTTAAGACACAAGATTCATAGGGTACCATGAGTTATCATACAGGTCAGTAAACCAATCGGCATCTAAGGTTATACCAATGTCAAACGGTTGGTTAGTACATCTACCGCCAAGCTTCCACGACGCATGTACCCTGGCCGAGGAAACCAAGTAATTGTAGGGACAGTTACCTTTCACCTGGCCGGGCGTCGTCAACCCCGCACGGGGAAGCACTGACACGCATACAGTAGTATGACGTGCATTAAGATGCATCCAATAGGTTCGCCTGACCGCTTTCCGCGGCTCTACGCAGCCCAAAGTAAGGGCTTGAACGCTACTGGGCAATCATCAGCCAGGGTCGACAGATCTTTCCATATGAAGACTGTTCGCCTTGCTGCGGACGGTACCCATACAGACTTCAGGGGACCAAAGCTTGTCATAAGATAGGCGCACTGGATAAGGTAACTTGCGCAGGATCACATTCTACCTCTGACTAGTGTGACCCTTCACCACGGCGGATTTCTCGGCCATAAAGGCCTGCAATCACAATAGCAGTTGTAGACAAGTCAGAAGCGGGGAATCCTTCCATACTGTTGTACTGCATCCGTTTGTGTTTTAAGTAGGTGCCAATGAACTCGGGGATGAATATGATAAGGCGGTAAGGTGCATGAGGCTACAACAAGGCAACGAATCGGACGAGAGTGACGTGAAGTCCGCACCCAGCCACCGAGCGAAAGCATGAAAGCTCCACGCAAGTGAGTCTTACCCTTCCAACAGCAGCAAACTCTCCTTCATCCAAGCATGGATTTTCTTTGGTCCCTTGAGTCACATCTGCAGCGTCCTAGGCATTCCTTTTGTGAGCTCCGAGTTTATTTATGAGAAGGGTGGCGAGAGCTTCTTGACGTTGAAGCCTATGCAGTCCTTATGGCGGGGGCTGGAGGATGAAGTCAAAGAGCGGCATCGGTATACTACCTATGAGATTCTAGAACTGACCGAGATGGTGGCACGAGAGTATAAATACCGGAAGCAGATATACCGGGACTTCTGGACTATGTCAAGAGAACAGTCACTCTCGATCCAGCTGCTCCACGAAGCTTTCATCTATTCTGGAGGCTCTCTGAGCACAAAGACTGGACGCGGTCTGATGTTCGATCTGCCAGAGAAGCGCCTGCAGCTAGCCGTTTGGTGCCCGAGCGAGATCGCCGTGGCCCAGCACCGTTTTTCCGTCACCGGGCGATACTATGCAAGTTGCTTGAAGCGACTGAGACCGCCACTAAACCATAGCAGCTGCACATATACCAAATGCTATGCTTCACAGGTCGACAACAGCAACTATGTTACGCAGCCCGCGGGCTTGCCTCCGTAACCCGTCTGAACGTCAACAGTGCAAGCTCCAACAACCAGTCCATTGATTGCTTCTGAACAGACTTGTCAGTGCGCAATGGCGGAGCATCGAAGCAAGGCTGGGCAGCAAGGTTAAGTATTATCCTAGCAATCCCAATAGGATCCCTGCGATAGGGAGAAGGTCTGACTACTCGGCCGAATCTTAAGGCTCTCGGTTCAAAGCGAGTCTTGACAATCGACCTGTTATCCACCCCAAATCTTTCCTGTATGTTAATGCTTCACGTGTAATGATAAAGCATCAACGATCCTACTGGCCATCGAAGAGACTCTTCTTATTCCCTAAATTTAACCTTTACGTTAAACCTTTAGACGTCTAGGGCTTTTAGTATATAACAATTCGCGTCTGGAAATATTCTACTATTACAATTGTTGAACTTAATATTCTCGATACATTCTTCCTTTAACTATCAATTTCATAGGCCTTATTCTCGGCCTCTCTATGCCCTAAGATTTTATTACCTCGTTCTGGTATATCCCAAGCATCGTACAAAGGCCGCTTGATTGGCTTTCTATAACTCTATTTCAGTCAGTTGAGCCTGATAAGCTCTGATTCGTTGGCTATATTTGGGCAATAAACGCTAGAATTGCAGTATGTATCGAAAAATGCAATAATATTGGGCCAGAGAGAATTATTCTTTATGTCGACAGGCTACAGGAGCGTAGCACAGCCATCAGATTATGTAGTGAGTCAATATTAATTCCATCGGCGCAGCAAAGATGTTATCTGAGCCTGGATATTGGTGTACATTCTAACAGTGACTCTGAGCGTGATATGATAGAGCAGCGGATAACCCAGAGCAGAAATCTAGAACTACTTTCTGCTACTACCTTACGGAGAGAATAGTATGTCGCTATTGTCTTTTAGAGTCAGTTGTTGAACACATATCACCTGCTGGCGTTGCTGTGTACAGTGATCAGGTAAGGATCAACCGTCGGTGGATAGACTTCAACCGCGAATATATTTCCTCGTCGACAGATAGGATGGATACCTTCGCCCACGGAAATACATGCTGCTCCATGGATCGCGAGATCTTTGCTCGAAGTGACTGCCGCTCTCGCTGCCTCAATGGGTGGAAGATTGGGGATATCGCTGAGGGAATGGTAAGAGGGATTGCTCGATGTTGTTTTTTACAAAGCTGCAACACATGTGTTGTGAACTGAAGCTCTCGAAATCGTCTATACAGTCCTGGAGTCTTAGACAGATGGGAGGTGGATGGCGGAGCGATGCTGTGTACTGCAGCGCATTAAGTAGAGTGGTTTTCATTGTTGCTGGCGGAGCTTCTGCTTTATTGCTAGCAGTCCTGGCTGGAAAATGCAATGTTGTGGGAAAAGTATCTTCTATTTACAGTGAGCACAGAACGACTGCCGATTCACGGCCAGCACGGCTACCAAGGACTTAACCCGGCCTTGTTGAGGCTCATTTCGCCAGTGGAATCTTTCATGAGTAGGGGAAAGTACTTTCGAGACGCCTGCTTGATGGCTCTGGCCACGCTAGATGCATGTAAGGCCATGCTCTAGAGCGTCTTCGTTCTTCCAAGCTGCACGACGATTTATTAGTGGAGAAGGATGTAATGACGGGGGACGAGACATGCACCACCAGCCAGCCAGGGTCCCACGAATTGTGTTCGTAGTTTCTACCCTTGCGTGTGCCGACCTGGCAATGGCGTTCAGCGCTTAAAGTGGACTTGAATTGGTTTGCAGCACCATCATATGCTATAAGGGAGTCTCCACGCTGCGTTCGGACAGCTTCTGGAAGATCGGGTTATCGTTACCTGGTCTCTTACTGGTTGAGTACTTCTCTGAAACTGAATCCGCTTATCAAGTATATATAGTATAAAGAGTACGAGGGCCGCGCCTGCCTGCTATAGATAGATCACGTGAGTCAGCAGTGTACTATATCACATCCACTATATTCTTAATCCTTTTGACCTCTACCACTGCTGTTGTTTCAAGCGAATAGCCTACCCCACCGAATATAATATACTGAGAGATACAGGTTGACTGCGATAGCAGTACCGTTTTATTTTCTATTTGAGTCTTGGGCACCGCACCTGCCGTTATGTCTTCCGCGTCCTCTGAGCCCGCTATCTACAAATTGCCATTCAGCCAGGCCAGACTTTGCCACAAGTCCGACCTATCAGCTGACTGGACCTTGCTGCCTTGCTGCCTTCCCTGCAGAAGGATGCCTGGCACAACGTCGTACATGCTAATGTTGGGATCTCCGGTGCCACTATCAAACAAAGATTCCCCCAAGGCGCTGGGACGTGCACGCTTGAAATACCCCGAGACCAAATTTCTGGGGCAGCCGTGGAGATATTGCTATACCCGGGAAATGACACGTCGGTTTTCTGGGTATCGTCTACATCGAAAGTTATCTATAGCCCTGCTTTATACGTATAGTTTATCTGCTGTACTAACGCAGCGTCTAAGGGGGTAAAATTATCGTACCCGGGATATACTTCCCTTTCTAGGAAGACTCGCAGGACATCGGCTGGAAGGGAACTGAAATAGGGTCCCTCCCTATATATAGGAAGTTTTTGGTATATACGGGCGATAAGTTTACGATAGACTGAATTCGTTATAATTCAGTATATTGTTATATACTCTAGTAAAGGCTTACTTATACCAGATCGTATAAGCCGCGTACCAGATCCATACCCTATCCGGCCCAGCTATACCGCCTCGTGTACTACGGGGAGATATATAAAGATATGCGTTATTTACGAGCGATGTATAATCAATCTTAAGTTCGTCGTTACTATATATAAGGCGTATAAAGCAATTCCCCTATGCTTCCCCGATCTTATATATAATCCGCCTTTACCCAGCCCTCCTCCTCGCTACCGACAGTCCTATATATCCTACACCTCGCCTCCACCAATCTCTCCAGCGCCCCCTTCACCACCTTCCCGCTTATCCCCGGTTGCTCTCCTTTTATCCCTTGGCCGAAAACGCAGAATCCACCGTGTGTCAAGCTGCCGGTGAGCGGGATACAGACGGCGTGGGAGCCTTGGGCGTAGAATGCAGAGTCGTTTATGGGACCGGTGTTCCAGTCGAGGTACTCGGGGAGGGAAGGGTAGCCGGTTGTGACGAGGTGGGAGGCGCTGTGGATGAAGGTGCCGTCGTAGATGGCGCACCAGAGGGAGCCGTGTCAGGTGGTAGTGAGGGGGAGGTTGTGGGTGTGATTGTGGGGTGGGGAGAGATTGGAGCTGTATGCGGGAGCGCGTGTGCGGTTGTGTCGAGTTGGGATGAGGAGATGATTATGATGGTGTGGAGGAATGGGAAGAGTATGGTAAGATGGTTGTTAGATGAAAATATGGGGGTCATACAACCAGCTGCGTCAGGGACTTAGATTGCGAAGTGTTATACTCCTAAGAGAATCGATAATTAGCAAATCAGACATGTTCTACTGGGATCTAAGTATAGGAACTAGTCGTTTATCGGATATTACCGTACCGAAAGGTGAGTGCGTGTAGTCTGAACCGATATTCTAGACATCTGCGCATCGGGCGGGGATGAGCCGACTGGTAGAAGAGGTTGATTTTATACCTGTGACAATTAGATTTACGACTGCAGACAAATGTCGGCCAGGTTGAGCGTGAATCATTATATACATTTGAGCGCCCGATGACCAATACTGTAAGATACCAATCTCAAAGTCATTCCTCTATGGATTGGAAGGTGCGCAATGTGTCTTTGATATTCATAATGAATCTGACCGAAGAATGTCGAGAAACAGAGGCTGATATGCATTGTGTAAAACCTGGTGGACTGGAACCCTTGAGCTGGAGCGCGAAAAGAAATATAATACATGCCTAGCAGGTAGGAGGTTGCAGGGTCAGAGCAGTATTCCAAGTACTGAACATAATCAAACGTGTCTGATTGACAAATTAAGGAGGGGTAGCAATCGTCTGCGATTCTGTCAAGGGCACCTGGTGCTCCTCAACCCACATGACAGGCATTTGCCCAGTCGTGAAACCTTCGATAAAAACCTTGCCTCGGTCTGGACGAGAATCTGTCGGGTCGCTTTTCTGAATTGGACCGTACTCCACGACCTTCGCGTCCAGTCCTAATTTGTTGTGTAATGTATTGGCAATGGCAGAGACCTGGTATGGTAAAACTTGTTGAGTGAACTTGGCCCTTGGAACCCCTGGAGTCGTAATTATTTCGAACCCAACGACCAAGACACCCTTCACACCCTGATCGAGGAACCCATCTTTGTTATTTTTATGTAAAACCATGTTTGCCATAAAATTTGTCATGTAGGTGGCGTATGCTTCTCCGCTTGGGAAGCTGGGGTGGCGGGGAGCGAAATGAGCAAGGGCGGCGGCTTCTCTAGAGATGATGGCCACGCAATGGCACGAATTGAGGGCTACGGTAGCCATACAGAACAGCTTTGGGCCTTTCTCTTTCCCGTCGGGCCCTTTTTGCGCTTTTCCGAAAACGATGATACTTATTGCGTCTGGATCGACTTTAAGGAGCCGATTGGCATTACTCGCCTGCTCGATCCGAATGGCGGCCATTGTCGGGACTGAACGAAGCAGGCACAGCGACAACTGGAGCAGGGCTGTATTGTGGACTCAAAGACGGAGGTTTTGATCGACTGCACTTGCACTGCGATGACAATCCAAAGGGAGCACGGCTCGTTATAACTATTCTGAGGAGGCTGCGGATCTCACCTTGGCAGCTGCTGCCTACAGCAGTGATTGTCTGGTTCACTTGCCGGTACCTACGAGTACTAGTAGAGTACATGTAAGGTCTGCCTAGGGGAAAGACATCGGGTTACTCTTTGTGTCGCATAACGGGTGGGCGTTTCCGCTCTGCTGACGTGATCCAGCGCCGTTGTTTGCTGACTCACCCGGATGGAAAAGTCACCCCACGCCAGTCTTAAGACAGACTAGTTCGATTGATGACATAATGCGGCCGCCTTCTTGTAGTTGTACGATCAACGTCCTCTTCCCCGCCGCATGACTCTCTTACTTCAGTATCTGTCCTCGTCCTTATAAGACTCACAATAATGTCTGTTTTTGTCCTTCCCCAACATCTGACTCGAGAACAAATTGATGGGCATTGGGACTTTGATGCGCTCTCAGGCGCAGTACCACCCGATATCGATCCAACCGAAATCTACAGTCCCACTCCCAAACCCTCCTGTCCCCGACCGAGTCCAACCGACGATGAAAGGACTGAGGTCCAGGAAGCCAGCGCGGCAGGTGATCTGGCGACAGTGGAAAAGATAACGGCCCCTTGGAAAGGGAATATGCGCGCCTTCAGTACAGCCTTCATCGCAGCAGTGGAGGGGGACCACTGGGCTGTCGCTTCATACCTGCTCGAGCATGGGCTCCCAGTCGAACCCTACCATTTCCGAGCTGCCGTCAATCGGAAGGCCTATCCCTTCATGCAACTTTGCCTCGATCATGGCTACGATATCAACCTTCCCCACAGTCCATTCACTATAGGTATCCTGGAAGACTACATTGATGACGAGCATCTGACTCGATGGTTACTTGATCATGGCGCCGACGTCAATTCGGAAAGAATCTGTCACGGGGACAAGATGGGCGAGACCGCTATGTCTTTTGCCGTGGCACGCGCGCCCTTCAGTACAATCAAGCTGCTCATAGAAAGAGGTGGACCGGGAACATTCAGGTGCGGCCATCTACTGTGGTCTGCTGTCTTTCGGAAGTTGCCCGACCGTATTCAGGTCATGGAATATCTTTTGGAGAATGGAGCTGCTGCCGACGTCAAAAGCCTTGAGTACGACGATCGCCCGGAGGCTGCATACCAAGCTGATTGGGTCATCGGACGGGGGACGCCTCTACATATGGCAGCCTACTGTGGGCATTTGGACGCAGTGAAATTGCTTATCGCCTGGGGTGCCGATCCTTCTCAGCCAGACTCTAAAGGTCGACTTGCATTTGATCGAGCGGAGACACAAAGTTGGCGGAAATACCACGAAGGATGCCAAGATCTCGCAGGCCGTGATTATGAGGGGGTTATGGCATACTTGAAATCACTTACTGAACAGAACGCTTTCTCAGCGGGAGTCTCGAGAAACAGACTGGAACGACTGTAGGATACCACGCGAACATCGGCCGACGCAGGGCTTCCCCTCTAGGATATGGCCAACGTCGTAAACGACTGAATCAAGGTCCTTTCACTTTGACGGTTGGTGGTGAATGGTGCGGTCCGAAGTGTATCGATGCGCATTCTCAGCCCAGCAGGTATCAGATGGCCCTTCACTGGTCCCAGATATATCCAAGCAACCTGACGTCTGCTCGCTCACAGCCTCATGCAGATCCAATCAAGGATCATGAGCATTGAACCATCTGGGCTGCGATTGCTGCGTCAAACATAGGTCCAACAGGGCACATAGATCGCCATAGCCATATTATTGGTCTCCAAACATTTCAATAATCTGCGTCCCGTCGCCCCGGAAAAGCAACTGACAGAACCACGAGTTGCAAGGCATTCTCGACCAATCAGCTTGAGACATTCGCATTCTGAAGGCTTCGTTGACTGCCTTGACAGAAGATCCACAAGCACTGGACACGGGGATCTCAAGACCGCTCTTGCCGAAGGCCTTTCAACACTCATAGTCACGCCTAGCTTGCTCGGATATCGGAAAATTCATCGCCTTCTTTCAACCCGTCGAACTGTAGACTCCACCCGTAAAGCATTGTCTCCAACCCGACAAGACATAGTCGGCCAGTCCTCCTACCAGGGGCAAATGTAGGCGCAGGCTTCATTAACCCATTCGGAGTAGCTGTCGTGATTTAGCAAGAGGCCATCGCTGATAGGCCTGCAGATCCGGGAATCGGAGCCTAGGGGCTTGAATGGTGGCCAAGTTCTCTGTCGTGTAGAGCTAGGGCACCGGGCAAGGCTGCTGTGTGTGCTTCACTGATGAATAGAGACGGATATCTACCCAGTACCGTAAAAGATGTAGACTCGCCGCCTTTTTTATTATTCTATCAAAATGTGGCTCATCGTGATGCTTACCCCAATGCCTCTTGCTTGGCGTATAGACACTAAATACAACGACGAACGATGTCATCAATCCAGCACGTCATGAAGGACATAGTCTGCTTCGCTCGATTGCTTAATAGAGCTTCAGGATGAAGCTCATCATAAATCAAGAATAGCAGGGCCCCCCTACAGCTCGCAACTGGGTACCATGTCGTAGCCGCTTACGCTTGTAAGAGCTGAAGGCAACCACTGCGACGATGGATCTAGCCGAGGTACTGCAGAATCCATGCCTGATTGCTGGCGACAGGTGTACGCCTCGGGTACACGAGGATAGGGGTTCCAGTCGCGTTATTGCCTCTGGAAAGATCAAGGACACCGGGTATCCCCTGATTGACGAAGCTGGTTGTGTAACAACAAGAGTCAGCATTGTGCACTCCATTAAAACTACAATCTCTGTATGCTTGGAGACCTACACAACAGGTTGGCCATCGAGGTTCTCGGCTGCGCCGAAATCCAATTTCCAGCGGACTCGTTTATCATACGGTGGTGCATAGAGCGCTTGGGTAACCTTGCCGCCTATACACATTCAGTTTCATGTGATCTTGTACGGCAGTTAGAAACTCGTACTTTGGACGGCGGTCAGTAGAAGTCCAGTTGCCCTGTTATAGATCATCGTGTTGTCGTAAGAGGCAGCATCGATAAACGGGAGTATCCACTGCTGGGTCAGGTCATCGTCTCTCGGAGGCCTTAGTTATTCATGTGTCAGCTGACGGCTATAATGTTTGTGTTGGGATGAGAAAATAATTACATGGAAACCACTGCAGATCCGACGGTTGTATCATTGATGGCAGCGACGTTCCCAGTGAGATGATTAACGAGACAATATCGCCCCGACTTCCACCATTGATAGCGGCTGTCGTGCGGTGATTCGTTGGCTGTATCAGTCTGGCAAAGAGGGATCTGAGGGATCCCCGCAGATGCAACGATCGTTGAGCAACAAGCGAGAATGATGGAGCATATCTTCAGTTGCACCATGTTGATTGAGAAATGGTTGGATTGTCGGGGAAAGTGGTTGAGATGTCGGGGAAAATGGTTGAGCTGTCGAGAGAACTGGTCGAGTTGTCGAGAGACGTCTTCAGGCGTTGTAGCTTTTCAAGATGATCGAGCTGGGCACTTCAGAGAATGTTCAAACAGCCTTGGTTTACCCAACCCCGCTCTTTCTTTGCAAAGTATGGTGATTGTAACATTGCATATGCAGCTGATCCTTAAAGACCAGGAAATGATTGCTCAACGGAGACGTTGGACATCTGTACAGGATGATTCCCTGTAAGCGAAGTGTGTGATATCATGATTTCAATACTGCAGCGCCAATCCTGCATATGGAATAATTTCCAGTTGGAGGGTACTAGCGATATCGGATGATTCGCCCTCATAGCTCTTGACTGGAATTCCAACCAAATGCGAAGCACAGGGTCGCTTCTTTCCGCATGAACCTCAAGCGGTCGGCATCATACTGGCGAAGGGCGATAGCGTGCCGGAGTCCATCATGTACCTCCGATTGCACCCAGAATCCGCACTGAAGGTGCTTCGTCCTCGGTCAAGTATCACCAGACGGTATGTCAAGCCAGCCAAAGCCAAGGATAGGCAGCCACAGACTGTAAGAATCCAAGAAGAATGGATGCAAGCGCTCATGAAATTGCGTGCTACGGCAAATTGAACCTGATTCCGTAAAGAATTCATTTCGCTGTCCAAAATAAAAGAGGGGAATCTGCAATCATGTCACCCGCGGAAAACGAGCATCGGTGGGCTCGTCGGGTGCAGAGCAGGTGTGATTATGATTGGCAATGTTGTTGCCCTTGTTATGCATAAGGACTGATCTGATCGTTGATAGACGAGCAACTCGCGAAACGGTGTGCTTGGTTCTGCATCGATGCTTTCCGTTTTGCGTGGAAATGAGGAGGTCTTGCATGCATACCGCCGACAGCTGGTGACAGCAATCGAGCATCGCGCATACATGCTGGACATACGCCAATCGTGTTGCTCTTGTTGTGCACGGGTGTTAGGACTATGGAATCGTGGCGAAGGTGCAGTATCAACGAGATCGAACTGTTACCCCACGCAAGTTGCAGTCGGCTGGACTCTTATATTTTGGAGATCCACAGCAATGCCAAGTTATACTGCAGAAACTGGGGCACCGTTGCGTCGACATGCATGTCCCCGGAATTGTCTAGAATCTTGTGTCCTGTATCTTGCACTGCTCATGCCATGTGATGCAATACAGTTCGATCGATGCATTTTGCGGTGTGGTGCCACGCTTGAAAGTACAGATATCCATCTGGTGAGGAGGATATACGTAGGCTCCCTTTGGACGGATTATTTAGGCTGGCCGATCCTCCCAAGTGACAACTTGTAACAAAACTTCTCTGGTCAAGACATGGGGTACTCAGCTTTAACCACTTTGTTCGCTGCCTTGGCCATCGCACAGACACCGCCTATCATACCATTTGTACAGCAAGCACCAAGCCCTCAATATACGGATTACTGGAGTCTAGGTGTCTATCGTTTCGTCAACGTTGCTACCGGCAACGCTTTAAGCGTGCGGGACTCAAGTTTAAACTCCTCAGTTGTAGCCATGTAGGTCCACTATCGGCTAGCTCGCAGCTTTTCCACGTCGTTAATGCTAGATAGGCCCGTCTCGGACAACGATAACGGCCAGCGCTGGCATCTTATTGACCCTCACTACAACTACTATGGAGTCTGGGTCGTGAATAACGGAAGCGGAGCGGCCTTGAAGGGATTCGGATGTTTGGCAGTCCAAGACAGCACATGGTCAGACTCGACGCTAACCAAGACAGTGAACCAGCCGCTTCGGGCGACGGCTATCATTCCAGATGATGTTAGCAATCTCTGGGGAATGCCATGGTTCGGACCTGGGACTTCATCGATGCAAGTGTATCCAGCCTCCATGGTTACCTCCACTGACGAACGGACAGGCTCGAGTCGGTACAATTCAGACGCGATGCTGCACTTGACCTCCTGGGGTCGAACAAGACAGCTGGAGCTGCTGTGTATTTGATCAAATGGAATGGGCAAAACAAAGCACAGCGCTGGGAGGCGCAATTTCTTGGATCTTAATGGTATAGATAAATCCAAGGCGAGGAGGCTGACAAGTCGGAGATGCTTGATAAGTCAGTGCGAAAAGCGTGACTGTTACGTCTGCTCAGAGCACCAGATGGCAGTTCGGACTCAGGTTGTATCGGGGGAGCTATCACCGAACAGACTTAGTCGGTGTCTCTGCCAATGAGGCTTAGCTCCAAAGCTTGGCATCACCAGGGTTCTTCCCCTGAGCCCCTGAGCCCCTGAGCCCCTGAGCCCCTGGGATGAAGACCGTAGCAGTAGATGGGATGAATGTGTCAACATCATCACAAGCAAATAGATGTACACATAGTAGTTCTGTGCCTGATGGTGGCGTTAGGGTTAGTTGGGCTTGCGGAGGTGACTTTTATTTGTCCGCTCCTGCATGTCTGATGTCTAAGTAGCCCCTTCCCCACACTTCAGCTAGCCACGTTTTGGCGCCACGTCGTTTGTTGCTTGCTATAGGTTAGTTGGTGCCACCCACCACCGACCATTCTGGAGCCTATAAGGCTGTCTGGCCACATGCTCGGACTTTACCCCATGAGCACTCGTGGAGATTCATTCCCCATGTACTTCATGGCCGACTTCAATATTCTAATGAGATTCCATCAACATTCAAAGAAACTGTTTTTCGAAAAGACTGCTTAGGCATCTTGGAAAAGGAGAACTGTCCGCTTGGCACGGCGAAGAAAGGGATTATGGTCGTGGAGAATGAGCATATGCACTTCTAGATCTTCACACTCTGGGGGAAAGTGAAAGCACCGAACACATGAGCAAATCAGCACATGCTACAATTGGCGACCGTTCGGCTTACATTTCGTAGATCACTACCCAAAATCCCGATTCGGCTCCCAATCTTGTTCGTCTGTAAAGTCCGTGCTCTCAGCCACGACCGTCCTGCATGTCTGTGTAACCTCATTCCGTCCACAACAAAAGGCGTTCATTACTTCTCTCGGACCTCCTTCTCGCTAAGCACATGTCTAGCGTGTGAATGCGTTATCATTCTAGCTTATCTTCCACGTCTGGCTACCTGTTACTGGAATGATGTTATCCGCATTGTAATAGGAAATACACAATGCACGTTTCTATTGGACGCCACTCAGAGATAACTAACTTGAATGGAAACGGGATTTGCCAGGACGCTGGTCTAGACTCAAGCCTGCGACCGCGATTCGAGGCTGATGTGACGCAAGGCGTATTTGAGGTGAGAAAGGCTTTCGAGACACACTACCCACAAGAAAGGTCCAGTGTGGAGTGGATGTCGTGTATAAATAGGGGCATCTCGGTGCTGCATCTCTTGTTTTGTATTCCATTGCGCTGCAAGTTAAGTGTCCCATATCTAAACAGCCACTTGAAATCTACTATTCTGGCCGAACTTCCCAAAGACTGGTGTGGCACACCTTATTCTGACTTCAAAATGTCTGCCTCAAAACCTGGAAACAAGGAGATCCTTCTCCAAGCGACGGCTCAAGAGCTAGGGACGGAAGCTCTTGAGACCGTCAAGCTCTCGGAAGTTCCAAAGACTGTACCAGAAGTTACAGGCACACTTCCTAGTAGTCCTCATTGTGTTACGCAATCCTCGATTCCTCAGAACCTCAAATTTGATCCTGCCGCGATCATGGTCGGCCTCCAATCCAAAGTTCCACGCTGGAAACCCGGTTCCGTCGTCAAGTGGACAGCTTGGCGCATGGGATATGCATCTCGACAGGACGCAGAATATGCAGCAGTCCACCTTAGCCTCGCGGCGGAGCAATGGAACAAAGCCCAGATTGGTGTCACCTTTGAATATGTTCGCCTGGCCAAGGACGCCAGCTTTGTCATTTGTCACGGTGGTGATGCCGGAAATACGCTGGCCAGAGCCTTTTTCCCCAACGAGGACGATCTCAGCTTTGTGTACGTCTATTCGGCCGCTTTCACAGAGGGGTGGAAGGAGAACCTTTGGAAGGTGCTCACTCATGAGTTGGGCCATGTTCTCGGCCTGAGGCATGAGTTTGCTGCTTCGGAAGGTGCAGGTGCAGTACAGTTTGGCGAGAAGAACGATTTATCGGTGATGAACTATCGGAAGGAGCCTCCAGAGTTGCAGCCTTCGGATATTAAGGCTACCAGAGACTTCTATGGACTGCCTGTGGGGACAAAGATCTCTACCACCCCTATTGTGGACTATAGCCCTATGTGATTTTGGGTTCGCCTACGGTCCAAAGGATGCTAGTCTGAAGAGAGAACACGGTTTGATATTGGCGGAAAGGATATGCTTTTTCACTCTCAAGCCAATGTCACAAAGGCAGCTTTGCACATCATGGTACTTCGATGTCTTTCAGGGTCATGTCACTCGCCTGATTCGCAATCAAAGCCCCTATTTTTGGTCAGAGGTGACATGATCTGGGTAACGGTTGTGGCAGATTGGTAGGGAAAGTGGAATACATTTGGTGTTTTGTTGGTAATGTCCCATGCACCTCTAGAAAGGTGTTATATTGGTCTAAGGCCAACACTAGTAGAAGTCTGAGAGCCGGGACAGGTTGGGTATTTAATTTGAAATCTAAGTCTATCAAGCTGGACCATCCACATGCGGCTTTACTTTGCGCCCCACCACTGTCCCACGCCATACTCGTTGAGTTCTGCATGCCAAATCCTTCTGCATTCTTCTATAAACCCTCTACTTGTCTTCGTCAACGTTTTGCAACCACTCCACACGTTAAGGTATCATAGCTCAACAGAGAGCGTGTAGAGCCGGGAACTGACGAATACAGCTCTAAGTATCGGTCCAACGCACATAGTAAACAGCACTCCCGTACGTCTTGAAGAACAATGTCGCTGTTCGAAAGCGCGAGCGCTGTATTCAACTTTATAACATGGTCAATCACAACGGAGAGGTCATTCCGTGGGATGCCGGCTCCCTCGTCGGTAATGCTGTAAGACGGCGATATGTTGCACACCAGTCATGAAATATCCTCATCCGTGGATAAGCACCTTCATCCACGGATAAATTGACCACGCCGATAGAAGGCTCTGCTCACTTTATAACCGACATCTCCGCCAATAGATATACTTTATAGACTTTTCTTACTAATGAGGCCTCTGCGATCCGTCGATAAGGCTGTGATATCTATAGAGACTACTGCGCCGGCGAAAATTGATATCATAGCGCTTCTCCAGCGCTTCTCCCTTCCCTCCTCCTTCTGATACTGCCCCCATTATTTCTTGCTTCCTCATAATACTCCGCAAGTGCCTCGTCGAGATCCACCTCTTCTATCAAGAAATCCAATCCCTAAACGCCTGTTTTGCTTCTATTTACCTTTAATATCTTCTGGTTTATATCTTAATCTCGTAGTTTCGCTACGGCCAGCTTTGCTCGCGCTATATTACTTCAACAGGACTCTAGTCGGGTATCCTTAAGCCTTACCCCTTCATATCCTCCATAAAAGAATTTACCTCCAAAGGCCTAGCCGATTGGGGACGAAGAAGACGGCAGCGGCGGCGACATCGACAATAATAATGATATAGTTAACAGTGGTCTTGATACTCCACGTAAAAAGGAGCATATACAGAAACGAAAGCCTAAGAAATGATAGGTTCTTTATGGTATAGAAGGTCCACTGTAAAGACCTTATAAGCTATGCCCCTTGAAGTTATCTATACGCTAAGGCGACATCGTCCATGGACAAACGTATTGAATCAGGGATAGAGTACGTCTATCTATGGGAAGCAGGTCCCTTTACTCGTAGATTCATCTTAAAAGTACATCCGTAAATGGAAACGTCGACTACGGACGAAGACTTTGATCCATGGACGACGCTGATCTACGAGTGGTGTGCAATAGATACCCTTCCCAGAACGCGAAAATCTCTATAAATATCAAGACATCGATGCTCGGTCTCATCAAGGCCAGTTTGTCCTGAAATTTGCTCTGGTGTAGGGATTACAAGACGGTGCTCTCAGCTGCTGATTTGGCACTTTGGTGAGGGAACGACCATTGAAGTCGTTGGGTCCACAATACGAAGGTGACTGTTGACTATAACGATGACCAAGCGCTTGTGAACGCTACGCTCTCCGCATAATATGGCCTTTGGAACCACGAAATTTGTATTATCCATTTTAAATACCCGATCCAATGGCTGGTGAATGAGGTCCGTATCGTAAAACGTTGACTTGGCTGCCCGGTGGTCCCTCCTCTGTCAGTGTGAGTCCCACGTCGCTTTGATGCCTTGGACAACACCATCAAATATCTTTATACCGAAAGATCCGTTAAGCGATATATGACTCGGAATGCGCCTTCAATGAATTGCGCAGGCTGAGAGGCAGTATTCTTTTCACTGTCAAGATTTAATCTTTCAACTAGTACTTCTGAGGCGTGATGGGACCTCATGGAGATGGACGAACACAAAAGAGTACTATACGTCGTAGTGACTCTATGTACAGATGACTATGATGGCCGTATCAGTTTAAGGCTGCCACAACACATCATCGCAGTTCTTCTGGTTTTCTTGTACCAAATATATTGCATCACATGACACTCGCTTGCTTGTGTGAGACATGGACAACACAATAGATGACACTTGACCGCTGACAAGTAATAAGAAACACGTATCGGATGTTTGTCCAGGCCTTCAACAGTTACGAATGCGGGTTGCACTCAGTCGAGTTGCTTTTCAAACCTAGATCATCAGTCCTTAGCTCTCGCATCGCCTGATCATAACTTGACCCAGCAGAGCCCACTTTTGACATACTTACGACCACCGTCACCTCATCAACATACTCAACTACGATGTGCAAAACACGCTGCGCATCCGTGAGATACACTTGTGGCAGTCACAGTCCCACAACTAAAACCCTAGAACGCTGTCCTAAATCGAGAATCTGCGGTACTCCTTGCTCCTATGCTCCACGCTATCATGTGACGGATATCCATCCGGGTCCGTGTGGACGGTATGAGCATATGAAGAGGGATTAAGATGCAATGAAATCGAGATAGAATATGGAGGATGGGTTGTGGCGAAATGATGAGTCGCGTGAGATAGACTGTACCCGGCAACTCTTGGAATCCAAAGTTGTTACCTCCCATGCCACAAAGGCATGAGACACATACGATAATACACGTGATTTGAACCGAGTTTGATTTCCCGACTCATGCATCATATTGTTCAAATTGAGACTTACAAAGCTATAAAACATCTTTCCCCCCCCCCTGGGGGGCTCCTGTCTGGGGTTATATTGAGTTTTCATATATACATGTATGTTCTATCAACGTTATATGCGGCAACGATTGTTGCATTTCACGTACAAAGAAATTTCACAGCCAAAGCAATTCGTCAGGCAAGGTTTGCAGCGTCCTTCCACGACGTTATATATAATTATCAGCTTCTAATATTTCCGCTATATCTACCTGCTATACTGCGAAGTAATTATCTACGTCCGTTACCTCGGCTATATTTATCGTATAACCCGTACCTAAACGCTCTACTAAGTTATTAAGGTACTCTTTAGCCCGCGTAGCTTTAAGAGGGTCGCTAGCTATAGGGTCGCCTGCCAGTACGCTGGCTACTATAGCTAGAAGCTTTACCCGGTCGATTAGACTAAAAGGAGGTAGAGAAGTCGGATAGCACGTTTTAAAGGCGGTAAGGAGGAAATCTTTATTAAAGTCGGAATAGGTTACTCTAGCTATAATAAGATAGTCGACGACCGCGCGGGTAGATATAGTTATTACGGATATAGAAAGGTACTACCGTTTAGTTTAGCTGCGGTATAGCTATTACGGGAGTATATATATATATACGGGATTTTAAGCTTATATTACTAGTAAAAGAAAAAGAAGCGATAACTGCGAGGTATACTTATCTATAAAAATTTCTACGTTAAATTATCGGTAGAAGGATACGTTATATTACTAAGCAAATTTAAATTAAAATTCTATAGAACCGTTATTTATATTATCTAAACTAGGGTATAAATTCTACTACCGTATATTTAATACTGGTATACCAACGCTTAGTTTGCTCACCGAACCACTGGTTTACCGAGTACCAAAGCCAAAATAAATAACTACGGAAGATGGTACTAAAAGTCCAAAATATCGTTAAAGCGCTAGGGTATATACTTTAAAAGGGTCTAAAAACGTTATATCTGGTATAAACCTCTATATAATTAAATTATATTAATCTAATCTTGCTTTTTTATCTTCTAATAACGCAGCTTTTAACTATTAGTATTATATAGCCTAATATTAGTATTCTTTTTAGATTCGCGGCTTTTATAATACTCGTTACTACTACCTAAACGGATAATTTCTTATATATAACGTAGTATACGTTTAATCTAGCGCTGGATCCTTTTTTAGTTTAGCTAATTACTCTAGTAGTAAAGCTATATACGTTCAGCTACCTTTTTAGTCTTCGAAATACCTAATCGGGTCGTCTTTTACTTTATCTATAGCTAATATAGTTCGATTTAGTTATAATCCGGTAAGTTCCCGACCTAGAATATTTTTAGAATATCGAAATTAAGAAATATCTGACGCTAATACTTTAAATCGTAAGTAGAAGCCTTATCTTCTTAAATAATCGTACCGGGCCTCTCTTTTTTATACTTTTAAGCGAATAGAAAGAGTTTAGAAATAAGGATCTTTTTTTGGTATCGCTATTATATAATATCCCTGTGTATCAGAAAACGTTACGCTCGAGCCTAGCTACAGCCGTAGATATAGTCCGAGCTACTAAATAGTAAAGGAATCCTAGTATAGGTTATTATAACTAATCCTATATACCCGTAGAGGTACGGTTATAATATTACGAGGTATCTTTATTATAAGGTAATTAAAAAGAGAATAGTAGAAACGTATTTAATAATTATATTAATAACTAACGAGAGAAACTATCTATAGGAATAATAAGCGATATATATAGTAAAAATAGCCGTAAAAACTAACGGGTAGCTATCTATTAAAAGTCCCGTTTAAAGAAGCGGCTATATCGGCTATATATAGCTATAGATAATTAGGTTTATTTATTTAACTAATCCTTTTATAGAACTTCTATAAAGTCGCGGATATAATATAGCCCTCTCTATATCGCTTTTTATCTAGCGTATAATCTTTCTATAGGGTATAAAAAAAGTATTTTCTTTTTTTTTTTTTCTTTCTCTATTCTATTTTTCGATATCTTTACTATATATTTTCGGTAAAGAAACCGGTTAAAATCCTTTCGTCGTATTTAGTCGAGAGGAGTTATAATATCTTTTCTTTATTCTTTATATACCTATAATTCTTTAAAAGAATATAAAGTCGATATTAGTAGTAATATTTATAGTAAATATATTCAGATTTAGAAATTATATAATCTTCTAATATCTAATACTATCTTTTTATTAATTTTTTATCTCTTTTATCCTACTAACCTTTATAGAGAAGCGTTTTAAAGATAAAAAAAATAAACTCTATTCTAATATTACTAGTATTTTTAATAAATATTCCGAAGCTTATTATCGTATTAAATTCTTCCTTAATTTTAAAAAAGAAATTCGTAATAAATATTTAGCTTAGAAGTCGGATTTTCGCCGGCTCTTTAGTAAGTAAAAGTATTTTATTATTTATTATCGCGTTTTAGATAAATATAACAGTAATTTTATTATTTAGAAATAATATATATTATCTCGGTTTAACGAGTTTAATAATCCGGTTATATTTTATTTTTCTATTAGTTTTATACTAGCCGCGTAAAAGGCTTCTATTAAATTAATACCTAGTTTTAATTCGGATAATCTAGATTAATTTTTAAGAGATTTTAATTTCTTTTAACCTATAGAAAGCGTAGGTATCTAAAAAAGATCTAGTTAAAGGCTTTTTCGCCTTTACTTTTTATAATAGTTTATATATCTATATTATAAGTTATTTCCGGTTCCTCTAATAGTTCTACTAAATTTTATTCTTTAGTAACTATCTTATCCTAAGACGACAAGGACGGATACTAATTAAACTTTTTATTTCTAAATTATACGCTAAGTACCGGGTCTAGTATTCTTTCGTTCTAATCTATTTAGTTTAGTTTATAGTATTTAATTTTATCTATAGCTTTAACTATATCCTAGTATATTTTTCTAACGTAGTTTATTTAAAATTATTAAATTATTTCTCTATTTTTATTATATTTCTCGGTAAATTACTAGAAAAAATAGTAATACTCTTTCTAAATTTTTATATTCTAGATTTCTCCGCCTTTTTTAAAGCTTTTATCTAATTCTATAATATCGTCGTAATTTATTACTAAGATAGCGTCTATTTCTTTATATAAGAGATTTTTATAGGCTAGTAAATAAATTATTTATAGTTCTATTTTCTTATCTATAGTACTTTTTTCTATTAGTTTTTTTAAAATCGATACTTTCTATTTATTTCCTAGGATAATATAACTTCTCTAACTTTTAATAATAGTAAAATTTATTATTCCGATTAATCTATTTTTTATTTTAACTTCGATATCGAGGATTCTATTATTTTTTATTATTTATCTATAGAAATATCCTTTAATTCTATTATAGAATCCTTTTATAACTTTATTATCTTCCTTTCTATTTACGAGAGCTATTATTAGTTAACTTCCGATTTTAACTTTAAATACTACTATAAAGGGTTTTTTAGTTTTATATAATTTAAAATCGATTATTAGCTTTATTTCCTATATTTTTCTAGGTTCTTTAAAATAATATCCTATCTCTATTTTATCTAATAGATAGATAGAGTAAATATTATTATAGTAGGCTAACCTGCTTCTTACTATATATTTATAGAATAATTTTTCTATTACTTTAAAAAAGTTTTTAGTTACTTTAGTTACTTCTTTAATTAGATAATTCTTTTTAAAGTATCCTATTTTTCCGTATAAATAATAAACTTTAGTTCTCGATCCTTTAGTCTTAGTAGTATCGAGCTCTATCGGGTCTCTTCTAGGCTTTTTTTTAGCGGGTCCTATTTTACTAAGCGTCTACTTATCTAAGTATATTTTATACTATCTAATATCGATCCTTATCGTAAATTTAATAAAATCTAGTAATAAATCTAGTTTTTTAATTACTACTATAATTTTTTTAACTTTTATCTAAAATCTTTTATAGAAGTAGGCTTTTAGAGCTAAATCTTCCTAGTCTATTTTATAAGCTAATATTCTAAACTAAATAACGTAGATAGCTACTAACTTCTACTATTTTAAAACTATTAGTCTTTTTCCTATTACTTTATCTTTATTATTATTTCCGAAGGCTTCTTTTATAGCTATAATAAGATTACCGAAGGTATAAAAAATCTATAATATTTTATTTTCTTTCTATCCTTCTAGGTTATCGAGATAATCTTTTATTTAAAGCTATACCTAATTAAAAGCAGCTTTTTCTAGGTATAATATTATAAATAGAATTTTAACTACTTTATTCGGAAACTAGTTTATATATAATATAAAGTAGATATTAATCTAAATAACCTATAGTTTTAAAGATTTTTTATCTTTTTTATAGATATTTAGTATTACTACTTTAATAGTATCGCTTCGATTTATAGGTCGGGATAACGAAACTAATATAGTAAATTATTAAAATATAATATCTCTATATATTAAAAGGCGTTATATTCGAGCCTAGCTATAGCCGTAGATATAGTCCGAGCTACTAAATAGTAAAAGAATTTTAGTATAGATTATTATAACTAATTCTATATACCCGTAGAAATACGATTACGATATTATAAAGTATTTTTATTATAAAGTAATTAAAAAGAGAATAGTAGAAATATATTTAATAATTATATTAACGACTAACGAAAGAAACTATCTATAGAAATAATAAGTAATATATATAATAAAAATAGCCGTAAAGGCCGACGGGTAGCTATCTATTAAGAGTCCCGTTTAGAGGGACGGCTATATCGGCTATATACGGCTATAGATAATTAGATTCGCTTGTTTAACTAATCCCTTTATAGAATCTCTATAGAGTCGCGGACGTAATATACTAATTAATACCGCTTTTACTTTCTCTTACTACCTTCCTATTTTCTTTAATCTAGCGCTATTAACGCTTTACTCCGCCGAGATTCCGGAAGCCTATTCGTCTGATTCCGGTACTTAATATCTATTCGTTCCGAATATTAGATTCTAGAATATTATTTATCTTTTTTAGTATATTATTAGCTTCTTTCCGTTCCGCTTTAGTTTCTGCTTTCTAGATATAATAAAGCCCTTTCTTATTATAGGAGTAATAGCTCTACTATATAAATTCTATTATCCTTTTCTACCGGCGGCGTATTATAGCTAGTTTAACGAATTTACCTGCTCTATACTAAACTCGAAGTTTACTTTACCGAATATCTAAAATAACGCTAGTTTTATCCGACTAAATAATATTCTTCTAATCTTCTAATATCTAATAAGTATATTTTAACGTAAAAGCTAAACGTACTTCCTTTATTATATCGGTTAAGATAGGTTTTATCGTTCGTTTATAGAAATTAAAGCCGTTTCGTTTAAAGATCCTTTAGATAGTTAATTTAGATATATACTCGGTATATACTATCGTAGTAGAAAAGAGTTTACGCTTATTTCTATTACTATTTTTAAGCTTCTAGATAAACGCCGCCTCTTTTTTATCGTTTATAGCCTTTAGCCGCCCGGTTCTGGTTCTATTAATAACGAGTTCGAGTTCTAGAATTAGTTTAGCGTTAGTATCCTATCTACGTTCTTCGGCTTTTTTTTTAAACTTGCTAATAGCGCTTTAAATAAGGCCTACTATATTAGCAATATTTTACTACTTCTAGCCCTGCTATAGATATACTAGTACCTGGATTCGTTAGCCAGTAGAGTAAATTTAGCGAGCGGAAAGGGGCTTAGCGGAAGCTATAGATATTTACTAGGGAGCTTAGTAAGTTTGGATAAGGTAGTACGATTTAGTAGAGAAAAAACTCGGATTCGCTAATAAAATTGGTAGGGCGCCAAGTCGTATCTCGGGCGCTAAGGATTTAGGCGATATTCTGGACTTTTGGTGCCATCCTCCGTAAATAAAACATCTTTCCTTGCTACTTGTATTACCCGCGCTGTCAGGAGACAGAGGATACGATTGCAAAGGCTCATATATAATATAACCGTCCAGAATCTCTAATACCTCGGTGACGCATGTTTTGGAATCGAAGGCGATGCCGTTTTCTCTTTTTGGTGGGATTTGTTATGGATTAGTCCCAATGAGACCTAGACCTAGAGTGCGTCAGTGAGGCGCAAGTCGGATATATAAACGACATGCTACGAACAGTGGAAAGCGGGTCGAAGCGTACGTACGTAGCCAGAAGCGTAGATGCGTAGATGCGCGTCGGACGTGAACCGAATCTTGAGCTCCAAAACTCTGATCGAGTCTGCCTCGTCTGCGAGCACTCCACTGCAACAACGAAGGAATCAAACTTTTCTCCCTCTCCTCAGTAGAGCGTTTACAATACGTCGTCATGTTACCGGTCCTTACGCATGCTGGGCACTGGGTTCTATGGGCTCTCCTAGTTGCTAATGTATCTGTGTGCGCCGGCTCCATCTACAAGCTCGACCCAATGTACGTAGATCAGCTGGGTAAAGCATCCGAAGAAACAATTCGTACCAAGAAAGTCAATCCAAGGTAAGTCGGCGTTTGTTAGATTCCATTTCCGTATACGACCTTCTGATTTCCAGTGTTAAATCAAGCACTGGAATTCAGCGTCGATTCGAGGTATCAACCCAGCCATCAAACCCCAAACCCTCCAAGGACCACATCCTTACGGAACACACCTCCTTCTACGATGTCGATGTAGTAGGCAGCGAGGTCGTACTCGGTATCATGATCAATGACGACATCCGTTTGAACTTCCGAAGCATCCAACGACTCGTCACTACCGCGAAGACTCACTACACCGAGGAAATCGCCAGGTTGGGAAGAAATTCCATCCTCAACGGCAATTGCTATCATAGCTCCTGGCCGCACTTGCCAGGAAGAAACACCGCCATGACGGTCATGGATGACTCGCAAAGTTTACTGACGTACGGCATGGTTTCGGATGCTTTGCGCGGCATCGTGCAGTTTTACCGGGCGCACCCTGACCAGCATGGGGAACTTACGGCGCTGATCAAGATCCCGCGTAGTGTTGCATCTCGTCCTGTGGACTTGCTTAAGGTGGGATTTGTTACGCTGTTGGAGGATTATGAACCTCCAGATCTGGGCAAGGGCTCCCCCTACGGTGCGCGATGTATGCCTACACGCGGGAGCCTGTGAGCCCGCTGATGAATAACAGTTCGGACAAGAGCACCAATTTGGCTGCGGTTGATAAATCAGTCTTCGCCCCTATACATTAGACAAATGATATATTTACAGTGTATGAAAGTAACTCACGTCCTCCAGCCAGTACGTTCTTTAAATCGGTGAAGTTTCAATGGGGTCATTCCGTGGAGGGGAACGGAAAATTTTGGTACGTTGTTGGACTTCTCAATAGAGCGGCATCAGCATCGGCCAATATCACCGGCGAGATGGACGTGAGCGCTCTCTGAATTTACGATCAAAGGTTCTGTGTCGCGTGGCGTGGACACAGACCGTGCCCAGATTTGATCTGAAGGAAACTTTGAACTGAGCCGGGAAGCCCGGCGATAACAATGGTGTTCGCTTTCAAAGCTCGAGCTCCGCCTGGAAATTATAAGAAACAGTCCACGAGTGATCAGAACTCTCCCTTGTCTTGAAGTCAAACAATGGTGTAAGCTATCCTCTGGCTCAGCTGCGCGCTTAGCCAGGAGAGGGGGAAAGGGTCGATGTTATCGAGGCAAGCGGTAGAGTGCGGGAGAAAGATATAAAGTGGATTTTCTCATTCGATTAATGTGCTGTAATGATAGAGTAACGTTGTATGGGCTCGCAGGTCCGTTTTTGGTGTCTGCTGGGTCGTCGAGCATTATCCGTTCTGCCCATCGCACACGCAGTGACAGTTGGGTCTCCACCTTTCCCATCTGTCTCAAATAACAGATGGCATATGACAGAAGCCATGTTGAGAGAGATATGTATGCAATGCAGTAACACCCCGAAAGCGGATGAACTCCGTGTGAAGCGCCAGATGCCAAGTAGATCGTGGTTTTCATCGAGGCGACACCGAAGCATGAAAGATAATTGTCACCACGAGTATCTAAGATTGAAGAGAGTGGAGCAGGAGCTGTAAGAATTATTCCGATGGCTATTTGTAGAGTTCCGGGAACATGCACCCCAACTGTAGAAGTGCTCGTTTCCACAAGATAGCCCTGAGTTGGCATCATCTACAGCTGGGATACCCAAAATCCCATTATCCGAAAGTGAATAAGAGAAGGATTTAAAGCATTGACTTACAATGGCCGGGCAAAGATATTGAACTAGTTGAGTTATCGCGAGTCTCGCGGTGGTCCAGATCAGCCCAGTGTTGGATTAGTGCGTGTTTTTACCGCTCTGTACGACGTAGGCGCTTAGACGAAACCATCCTTGATAATGTACCACACCACTGAAAGTCATCCTTTCTTGAAACAGCCTGCACTCTGAATCGCAAGCGCGGCGTCTGCGAGTTTGCTCAGACACTGTTTGTCTCACTTTTTGGTCAACTTACCAACTCCATTTGCAGGCTATGATTAGAGATGAACTGCGTAGAAGGCGTTATGAATAGATTTTCCTTGCCTTTGCGCCTGCTACCCGCTTCCAGACAGCCGCACGCCTGCATCGACATGGAGTTGCGGCGCTTGTTGTCTGACATGCAGCTGACCTTGGCCTATCAGTATCGCTTGCTGTCTCTGGCAGAGGATAAAGACTTAGTGGTCTCTTGAGGGATGGATCCAGTCCGATGAGATAAAAGACCACGTTGTCCGCATGTTGAAATGTGCATCAAGAGTCCGTCCTTTGGCAGATCCATTCTAGACTTGACTTGTCAAGTACGTGAACCACGGGAGCTGTCGTGTGAAGACTTACATCGTCCGGTGTGGAGATGATATCCTTCGCCTCTGATTCTGTAAGCGCTTTCTGTAAGCGCTTCCGATCTCCTGGCGCTTCGGGCTGAAACACTTGGCGGCTTGGCGGCTTGGCAAATATGTCATCGCCTTTGAAATCCGACCAAGAACATCACATCAAAGTATCCACAAGAGTTTCACTGGGAGCTTCTGGTATGCTGAATAACTCCGAGATCAAACGACCCAGTCTTATGGATACAACAAGCCTTCCAGACCGACCGAAGCCGTCCAAACCCCAGAAGCAAAAGCCCCCCAAACAGCCCAAGGCCACAAATGCACCCAAACCCAAGCGAGCAGAAGCGGCCAAACCCGCACCAGACGACCCTCAATTGATGTTCAAGGTTGGTTTCCTCTCGGATGTATACCACGAGAGATCAGTTGAAAGCGGGGCTATCGACAAAGTTGTCACGAGAGTGGGTTTCATGGACCGCCAGCCCTGATTGAATACAAGGGAAGATCGTTGATACATTGGCAGTTTCCCCCTGAACCGAATGGTTTCCTACACATAGGCCATAGCAAGGCCATCGCCATCAATTTCGGCTTCGCAAAGCAGCATGGAGGAGAATGCTACCTACGATTCGACGATACCAATCCCAAGGGCGAGGAGGAACAATATTTCGTCGCAATTGAAGAGATCGTCAAGTGGCTAGGATTTGAGCCCAAGCGCGTCACATACTCCAGCGACAACTTCGACCGCTTGTACGCCTTGGCCGAAGCTCTTGTCGAGAGAGATCGCGCATACGTCTGTCACTGTACAAGTCAGTCCGCACACCAGAGACCTCCGCTGCGCAAAAGGCTAACCCCCTGCAGAAGCGGAAGTCATCGCTCAGCGTGGTGGAGGCGAAGGAGAGGGAAGGCCTCGATATGCCTGTCGCCACCGTAATCGGCCGACTGCCGAAAGCCTTACGGAGTTCCGAGCCATGCGCCATGGCAAATACGAGGCCGGAGAGGCGGCGTTGAGGATGAAGCAGAACCTTGATGATGGGAATCCCCAGATGTGGGATCTATTCGCATATCGCATCCCAGAGAAAGAGCATCGAAAACATCATCGCACAGGAGACAAGTGGAGGATATATCCGACGTACACACTGCCTCTGTGACAGCTTTGAAGGAATCACCCATTCGTTATGTACCACGGAGTTCGAACTCTCGAGGGTTTCCTATGAATGGTTGTGCGATGAGCTGGAGGTGTATAAGCCAATGCAGAGAGAGTCAGTCCAGTCGCTGCAACCATTCCGCAACCCAAGTATGTAAGAGCTAATCTTTGCCATTCGGTAGGTATGGGCGATTGAATGTCAGCGGTACTGTGCTTTCCAAACGCAAGATCGTCGAACTTGTTAACAAAGGTCACGTCCGTGCATGGGATGACCCCCGCCTCTACACTCTCATTGCTTTGCGACGACGGGGCATTCCCCCTGGAGCAATTCTGTCCTTCGTAAACGAACTGGGCGTGACAAAGGCAACAACCAACATCGAGCTCCGGCGATTTGAGACATCGATTCGTCGCTATCTCGAGCTCACTGTCCCGCGGCTCATGCTCGTACTTGAGCCACTCACCGTCGTCATTGATGATTTAGATGATGATCATTTGGAAATGGTGGATGTTCCGTTCTCCAAGAATCCTGCCTACGGGGTAAGCAACTCCCATTCACCCTTCTCATCATACAGGCACACTCCCATCCCAGTGAAGGCCTGGCTAATCATCCACACATGCAGTCGCACACCATCCCTTTCACCAAGAAGGTGTATATTGAGCGCAGTGACTTTCGCGAGGTTGATTCGGACGATTACTTCCGCCTCGCGCCTGGGAAATCTGTTGGTCTACTAAAAGTCCCTTTTCCTATCACCGCTACCTCCTTCGAGAAAGAGTCGAATTCTGGTGAAGTCATGGTAGTCCACGCGAAGTATGAAAAGCCTTTGGACGGTAGTACCCCGAAGAAGCCGAAGAGGTAATCACTGGCCCCTCTCACCGTCCTCTTCAATGCTATCATTGCCTAAGTCCGAAAAAAGCTTACCTCTCTTGACTAAACCATTTAATAGTTTCATCCACTGGGTCGCATCCGCTCCCGCTCACAACAGCCCTATCAAAGCCATTGTTCGTGCTTTCAACCCGTTGTTCAGATCAAATAACCCTGCAGCGCATCCCGATGGCTTTCTGGCAGATATCAATCCTGGATCTGAACAGATTTTCCCTCATGCGATGGTTGAATGTGGATTCGAAGAGATCAGACAGCGGGCACCGTGGCCCGCTGAAGCAGGTGAAAAGAAGCTTACAGACGCAGAAAAAAACAGCTCAACGAGTGGAGTCCAGCAAGCAGCCCCAGGGCCTGAAGCGGTTCGATTCCAAGGAATGCGTGTGGCCTACTTCTGCGTTGATCGAGAGACTACGAAGGATGATCTGATTCTGAACAGGATTGTAAGCTTGAAGGAAGACGTGGGAAAAGACTGAAACGCCGCAGCTTGGATATCCTACATGACTAGATTCAGATGGCACATGGGCTCCATTGGCGAATGATATACCGCGTGCGTCTCCCTTTGCCAAAGCCTTGGGCCGACATTGGTGCAGTGACTTCTTCGTCATCGATGATACAGGCGGAGCCTTTTGGACTCATACGCAATCACTCTCCTGGGCCACCAATGCTACAGACCAACGCTCGCTGCGCTAAGAAGCATACAAGCCCCGGGAAACAGGACCATACCCTTGTATCTCCACACCCCATATCCATCCGGCTTGACTCCGTTAGCCAGCAATGTCGCACTGGGCATGGCGATGCCTGATACTCCAGCGGCGCTGGTAATCACGCCGAAGGCCATCCCGCGGCGTTGGATCCACCATCCGTTGATGATGCTGATGATGGGGTAGTAGAAGATGAGAAAGCCGGTCCCGTAAATGATTCCTTGTGTCACAATGAGCGCGCCGATACTCGAAACAAAGGAACTAGCAAGGAGCGCTTCAATGCACAGTGGCCAGCCGGTCCAGATCATGTACTGACGAAACCTTTGGTAACGTCGTACTACGATGGCCATGAACGGGTCGCCGAGATATGGGACGCCGGAAGCCATGGTGCCGGCGATGGTGATGTGTGGATTATCGTGAAACTCTGGGAGCTTTGCATAGTAGTTTTGGAAAACACCGAAGGAGATTGGAAAGCCTGATCAACTCTTGTCAGATCACAGGGGGGGCAGTCGTCCCATATCCCTGGGGATCCGTACCCCACAGTATGGCCTCGAACATGAAGGCGGCGAAGAGAACCTTCCATGCTGCATGTCACCGTCAGCAGGCTTGAGCTGCTGATAAATGCCTCGATGATCCGTCGAGTCGCCGTTGTTATTGGACCACACACACCGTCACCGCCATCCTCCATTCGAGATGCGGGAACTTGGTGGCTCTCGAATGTGATCGAGACCGTCTGGACTGTTGAAGCCATAGGATCTAAAGCAGATAAACTATCAGGATTCAAGTAGTCGAATTACTTCGGTTTTGGCTCCCTGGATGGTAAGCACATCTGGGAGATACTCAGTTGTCGTCCGATGCTAGCCGCACGGATGACGTGGTCGTTGAAAGCGTGCCCTGGCCCAATCAACAGCCCGTGTGTGCCATGACGGTTGTCCAGTCTTTATCGTCCCAAGTCAAGTCTCTGCATGAAGATGCGTCCTTCAGCTCCCCAGGCAGCCAAAGCGAGACCCGAATATACAGACCAACTTTGACATTGGAAAAGCTGCACCGACGCTGCTCCTTGGCCGTGACCTGGCCGATATCCTGTGTGGGGAACCTCGACCTTATACCATAGACAATTGGAGCATAGAGAGAGACTGTTCGACGATGCACCCTCCACCGACTGCTGAATTCTCCTTGCCCTATCCCTTTGACCACGATGGACATCTTGATCGACAAATCTCGCCTGAGCGACGCTGTAATCGAAATCATATACCAAGCTCGAGCAGGCAATAACTCTATCTTTGTAGATTTCTATGCTCGGAAACCCCATAGGACAGAGCCCACTAAGGATCCAAATTTCTATCAGAACCCCACATTTTGATCAACGTTCAGCTGTCCTTAAGTTCCAGCCAAACCCTATCTCCAGAGGAACCAAAACGCACAGCCGTCAATCCTCTTCACCTCAACTTGGGTGCTAGCAACCAGAGATATGTACAAGTCGTGGACACCTCCCTGCTGTTCTCAACCGCAATCTCGACAGGATCCAACCTTCAGTCCTTATGCCTAATCTCCCAATATGTCGGCAGGACGGGCTGCAACGGTGTCTTACTACCTCCACTTCCCCATTTATAGTCGTCTGATGTCTGCTCTTGCCATCCTCGCGGAGCATGCCACGACGAGTGCACTCTGTGCTCCTGACTCGGCACAACGCCTCGCTCGACGTCCGTCTGCGACCTTGAGCCAGGGATCTTGTGTGCTCGCCACGCCCCGTCCTTCTCAGCTGCACTCGAACGACTGGTGAATCGTGAGCGGATCGAGGGGATAAGTGAGGCGAGAGCGGAGAATCGCTTGAAGAACGGAGCGAGAACCGGGAGACAAGCCACACAGATCGCAAGCCTGAATTCAATTGACACTGCGGAGGTCAGCCTGGGGTCTTCAAGGCACCGTGCCGGTACAGAAAATAGGCGGACATACTCTAGAGTTTGTTCTGCGTGGCTTCCCAGTTGTCTCCGGCTTTGGGCGTGTTTTACACAATGTACCGCCGCGTGATGGCTACTGCACATATGCTTCATACGCCCAGTCAGTTTGACGTCCTTTCTGCCCCGAAATATCCACTTACAATAGCCCGGTAGCGAAAATTGCCGCAAGACCAAGCTTCTTCTTCAGGGTCATCTGCAGCTTCCATAGCGGTGGAATAGGCAGCAAAAGTAATGCAACATCCGAGATAAAATTGCAGTAACCGTGAATATTCACGACGTTGTAGGCCCTTGGATAACAGCGGGTCTTTGGATCCAAGTAAAGCATTACATTCCAGTTTGCTTTGATTGGACGACAGGAGAAAATCATCAGCAGGAAGGAGACTAAAACCACACCACAAGCACTACTCCAAGTGCCCAGGTGGCAATTCGGAACTTGCGATTGACCCGAAAGATGCGATACAAAAACACAAAGAGAGACAATTTGGCCATCATTGTTCCCAGAATGTACATATAGCTACCGACGGCGCCTGTCTGTGCATTTGTTAGCTAAGCAAGTAGGCTACCGCTCCCCGAGAAGAAGGCTAACCGTCAATTAGCCGTTGTAGTACTCTGGTGGAAGGTCCCAAGTGTGTCGCCCTCCGCCATACTAGAACCTCTGCGTGAAGTCGAGGGCAACGAAGGCGATGAAAAGCAGCAGTGCCATGACAGAGGCGACTGCATCCGTCTTGCTTAGTACGAGCTCCTTGACATCAGGATACACTCTGACTTACGGTCTTCCCATCCCGGGGACTTGGTAATGCGGAACTTGGTGAAGCAGCGAATGGCAACGGATGCGACGGCAAGGCAAAGTCCAACCGAATCCGCAACGCTGATTTGCCACGCGTTCGAAGGAGGGCTATTGAAATAACTGTGAGGGCGTTCCAGCAACGAAAGTTCTTCTAAGTTCGACATCTTGGAGTCTTCCCTGAATGTAAGGATGAGTATTCAACCCGCACATCGCAGAAGCCCAACGCGGCACGCTTCCAGGGATGCCCAGGGGAAGAAAGCGCAAAACGTTCATCATGCCTCGTCCTACGATACAATTGCTAAGGCTGGACAGAGCAAGGCCTGACTGGACGCCGAGTAGCAGATCGAAGAATTCATGTGGAAGATTACCATCCTAAAACATGGCACTAAGGCTTAGCAAGAGCTGGCCATGACAAGAAATGAAGAACTCGGAGAATTAATGCGGGTTGCCATGTGGCTCGGAAAATTCCAGTTGACGATCTGGGGAATCCCTGTATTTGACAAAACCCGGGGGGGAGGTAATAATGCTATCTTGGACTGATATTATCAAGTTGGCTCCAAAAGATACATCTTGCTGGTCGGGGTAAGTATCTCGAGGACCGCTCCGAAGGCTAAAGTCGCTACCTCAATACTCGAGCCTGAATGACTCTGGTGGCTTGCACTAAATACAAGCTTACCAGATTACGCGCAGGTTTCCCCGGATCGTCAGAGGCTCCAGTAGTCTTCACATTAGCATCGTCATCTAACCAGTTGGTTTTGCGAGAACGATGATTTCGACTACGACTAGCTTGACGTCCTAACGAACCAGTATGTTTGGAGGTCATATCGGAAGCATTGCCAGTCAACTCTGCACTCAAGGATCCAGACTTGATTGTAGACTACAGCCTCGCCTGAACGCCGTATGTACGTACTTAGGAGCGACAGGGCTGGGACGATTCCAATATCCATGACTCTCTTGACCAACGTTCGGTTCCTGCACGCAAGCCAAAAAGGTTCGTGAAAGATGGGTTTTCACGGAAAGATTCACCCACCCAGCTATGCAGGAGCAAACACCAACCATTCAAACCGTCTCTATATCACATCTTGTCACATCAGTCTCGACCACAAGCCCAGCATCCTCATCTCACATCTCACACATCAACCCTTGTCTGGACTTTCACTCTAAGCCCTCGACTGGCACGACTAGGCTGACTCACGAAACAATCACGTTTGACATCGATGTCGCGTGCTCGATCCACATCAACAAGCTCAAATTCGAATCTTCGGAACAAGATCGCTGTACAGATCAAAAGTTCCGCCCATGCGAAGCTGGAGGTTGATAGAGGAATTAGAATCAGTCTCGGCATTGGCCTCAATAGACGGACTACCGGGGAGAAAAGGAAAAGGAAAGGAGCGGGATTGTGTTGGAGAACGGGTCTACCTACTTCTGACCGATACACATTCTCGCACCACGCCCAAACGGCACGAGATATTTTCCCAGATGCGCTCGGTGCGTCAGGATGCCCAACCATCTGTCGGGCCGAAAGTCATAGGGATCTGCGTAGATATGGGGATCCATATGAATGCGGCTAATGGACATGCTGGTTGGAGTCTGCACCCTTGTAAGCGATTCGATTCTGGTTTGATCTCCTGTGCATGTAGAGGAATAGGCTGGCTGTATTTCGACGTGACATCATGACCGAAATGAGGGTTACTTACTCCGGCCGGAATAACCCATTCGGTTCCGTCGTCCTTGGTATATAGGAGTGATTTCGAAGGCGAGACCAAAGGAAGCCTTGAGGTGACTGCGGTGGCGATTCGAAGCGATTCCTTAACTACTGCGACCTGTTTGAGACAGTCCCAGGGCTCCATTAGCAAATTCCGCTGGGGGGAGTTGACGGATACTTCCGCTGCCTAGCAAGAGACTAGGTCCGGCGAACGAGAAAATGACCATGGATTGGCTGTGGCACACTCACAAGATACTCTTGCTTCTCCAAAACTTCCAGCTCTGGGTTCGCCGTGGGTGTGGTCATGACCGTATCCAATATCTTGGTCAACCTATTGAGTACACCAGGAGTTGAATTCACATGATATACGATACGCAACATCACTCGCATCGTGGTTGCTGAGCCGCCGACGAGGAGGGTAAGAACCTCTTGAGCTACGCGGTCTGGCTCCTTGTCGATATCTGGGAGAGTGCTATTCAAGATAGCTCTGTAGGCGTCGATCTTGCCGCTAGAAGGATGATCGAAGTCTTCTGCTCGATTGGCTTGCTTTTCCGCCGGGGTGTCAAGAGACAAATATCGTCTTGCTGTCGAGCGCATTCGCTATACCGAGCATACTCGTGGGGTGAACGTCAGCCTTGATGTTTTATTATATTGTTCTATCAACCCGTCCCACCATGTATATTTCATTGCTCTCTTTGCTGACACGAGACATTTAAGAGATTCCGAGAACACACCTTGTGCATAAGCAGCACCCGATTCATCTTTGGTGAAAGAATCTGCATGAACCACCCAGGCACCTTCAGCACAAAGGGCATGAAGAAAGGGAATTGCTTGACAAGAGGCGTCAGCTCAATGACATCTGCAACGGTCTCCTGCCAATCTTGTCGTCGACGAGCGTCGTCGAGCAGCCCGTACGAGGAGTTTTCCAAATACTTTGAAACGCTGTCGGTTGCCCATGAGAGGAGGTAGGTACCGCATTCGAACGTCTCGCCGGTGGCCGCGAAATGACTGAACTCTCGACAGAGTAGTTCAACGGTCGAGCATATTGAGGTTTGGAATGTCTGGACCGTCTTTTTGGAGACGAAAGTTTTGACGGCGGAGCGTCGCTGGCGGTGGATATAGTGGTCGACCGTGCCAAAAGCTAGGGCTATGGTCTTAGTCACGATAGCATGGAGAACGGATCATTCCGAGAGCCCAGAGATGTTCTGGAAGGAATAATCCGGTCTCACCTACTTCCTTGTGGAACACCGGACATGTGGGCACTCGGTGCGTACTTGTCTCTTACCTTCTATGGGTCAGCTATACATCTTTTTTCGAAGCTTCTCGGCGGCAGAAGTACACTTACGGGTCCAGGGCCAGGGTACAAGGTGTCTAGCCACGAGGGATCGCTCACATGGATCTCGTAGGGATTGATGCGGACTATCGGGCCTAAAAGCGTGGTGCTTAGTTGATTCAAATGATCGAGATAAACATCCTGATCGAATCTTATGGGTTCTTAGAGCCGTACCATAGCGAGCATGCATCCGATCAACCTCATACGAGAACAGCCCACCGCCCCCTTTGACGCAGTCGTAATAGAACTCGTACCATTTCGTTGCAGCGGCTATTTTGGGACCCGGGAACTTCGCAAGAGGATGGAAGATGAGACGGTAAACGACGAGAGCCGCAGCGTAGGCCAGACCGAAGACAAGAAAGTAAACAAGGTTGATCATCATGTCAGGCAGGCCTTTAAGGGCTGCTTGCGGATTGAAGAAACAATAGCTTTCGTCAATGACACGTCTCAGCTGGAACGGAGGTGGTTCAACATTAAGTGGTGGGCATACCTGAAGGTGACAGTTGTCACTGTTGCCGCCTCGTTGATATATATTGGCTGTCAGCGGAAAGCTGACCATGCATTCGCTGGTATGCAAAGCGATTACTGCTTCCTCGAAATTTTCTGGATTGAACATTGTCAATGCATTGGTTGTAATTCGCCGAGTCAAGGCCTAGTTACTAATCATCATGCTTATGATATAAAAATAACATGGAACTCTGTCAGCCGCCAAACACCACCTCAATCGCCTCAAGTACCCACAAGACCAAATTCGCCTCTGGGGCCCCGTTTCGGGTCTGACAAACTCACCAAGCTGTATGCATGCAGGGATCTTGCCACTGCAATGCATCTTGTGAAAAGTTTGAGTAGTTCAGGGCTGCCAACCCCCTCCACAACGCATGATATCATGCCAAGGAGGGTGTTATGCAGAATGATACATTGAGGCTGCTCGTTCTCGAGCATTGCGTTACGGACACATGCTCGAGGTTTGATTGCCTCCCTCAGTTGCTTGAATGCCGCCGCTGCTACTTGAGCATCGGCTCCCACAAGGTCTGTGTACCAGCCTAAACCGATGACTAGAGGGACTGAGATATCGGAACTTATGATGATGACACGACTGGAGCTGTGTGGGGACTTTCTCAAAAGCAGTCAACCCATTAAGCGAAGTAAAAGAACCCGCATCGTTTCGTAAAGATTGATCTAGTGCTTCTGGCTCTTGCATCAGTCTTCCATGAACGAGTAAATTAATACCTTCGGCAGGCTTGGTTCCTCCTGACATCACGAAAGACAGTGACTCAAGGCAGGTTAGTTATTCACCGACTACCCGCGCTGGTTGAGAACAAGTTTTCCCGAAAAATAATAGAGACTTACAGCCATATGTGAACGGACTCATGGCTAGATGCAGAATTCGTTACGAATTTGGGGGGTGTACACAGTGGCACTGAATGAAGTAACCTGAGCTTGGTGCGTCGGGGCAGGATTCCAGCAGCTGTTGGCGGAATTCGTAAGGACGACATATGGGCGATTGTTGCTGAATGTTGAGAGATTACAATTAAGTTGCTTCAAAGAATGTTGCAAGTTCAAGATGACTCTCAGATTCATCCAGCAAAAGAATATTGGATGAAATCTTGATCTAATTGAAGACAGACTAGATGTAAAATTACGAAGGGTTGCTGACTTGGGAAACAGCAGATCACAATCCTTGACCGATCCACTGCTGCCTACGCTGTTGTTGATCCTCGGCGCTGCCAGAAAAGGCATGACTTGCCGGTAACCCACCATCAGGTGTACAAAACACCCTTGTACTGAATGACTGGAAGCAGTCCAGTGGAGCTGGTCAACGGATAATGATGGCCGGGCTGTAGATCGATTTTGGCTGACATGCATACAGCACGGATAACCCAGGATGCTCCGTCATGTCCTTGGCTGGTGAATCTTGAGGCCAGAGATCTAAAGGATGTGACGCTGTGACATGACTCGGTTGATGATGTACATGAGACTACCGGGGACGGGATCCTGTGAGTGCATATAGAAGCGTCACGTCGTCCCGTCCATGCGCAAGGATGACACATATCACTATTATATCCTGGTCAGTCTCTTCTTCTCGGTCATCATTTGCAATGTATGACGAGCGACAGAAAACCGGACTGCTCGTCAGTATCCATAGGACAGAATTGAGATAAGGCACAGCGGTCAGCTTGGCTGAATTGCTGACACGGTGTGAGACCTCGCTTTAACCCACTCGCCACCAAAACGGGGTTTCTTACATGCAACTACGTTCGGAACGGACGGCTCGTGACTAACAAAGGCGCAGCCCTCGAAAATGGGCCCAGGGCTGGACTCTGCCGATCAACGAGGCGGTGAGGCTCCAAGTACGATCGCGACCTCTGCAGGATGAACAATTTACGAAGTCCATCCGACGCCAGCCGCATCGTCATTAACACAACTAATGCAGTCGGAGTCAAGAGTTATAAGGCGTATTCGGGGGAAAGGAGCTAAAACACATGTATCTATTTGCAGCCTCTTCGCATCGCGGCGCTTTACTTCTAATCTAGTGGCAACTCAATGTTGAGCCAGCTTGCGACTGTGAGACGTTTAGGTCGCCTCAAACACAGGGTAATGTATGTAGTTGTAGGTTGACTGACATTTTTTGGCGGTTGACCGAGAGAGACAGTACGAGGTGGGAACGCAGCGAGCTGCAGGATGTCGAGGCTAAAGCAGGTCATAGCGTGACACGGACTCCCTTGGCCAGGTTGTGTCCATAGATTCCGTATCGACGAGTAGCGAGACTAAGTTTGGCGATGATTAGGGCCGAGTATTGCAAGCTTCCAAGGATGACTATACCTCCAGGCAAGATTTCCAGTACAATTCAACTGGCAACTCCTGACGAAATCACCGACGTCTCGGGCTTGCTCACTACTCAGTCTCTCTAGCGAGCGTTGTAGCAGCTGCCGTGCGGTCTTTTCAAACGCGTCGATAGTCTTCGTCAGGAGCAAAGCCGTCTTGTCAATGGCGGACTGCGCGTTCCGTGATTGTACGTATTCGAGAGGGACGATACTGCCTATACTCCCGCGAGCCTGTAGATGAGACCTATTAACTGGCTGCGGTGCTACAGCAGGATGACGGGCGATGCCTACGACTTCTTTTTTGAGGGAGAGTATATCGTTGGTGCTGCTCATGGATATCAATTCTTGTTCGAACGAAGACTGAACAACAGGTATCAACTTACATCGAGACGATGATGTTTGTGTGCTCCCACAGAAGGGTCATATCCGCTTGCTCAATCACCGAAGCAGGCAAACTACTGTTATTGCAAGCAAACCTGGCACCAATCGTGAGCAATCAGGGTGTGATCCCACGTCCACTCAAGCCCGTGTTTGTCGAGACTCACTCGTTCATAGCAAGCGTGACACCGACAGCACTGGTACCAAGACGGATTGACCAGTATTCTTCCACTGTGGGTAGTGTCCCTCGTAGATTTACTGCCTGTTCTAGTCGAGACTTTTCGAGGAAAAATTCCATGTGCTTCATGAACCGGCGGCGTTGCTCTATGTCGACTTAGCTCATCCTCGTAGAGCTCCAACACTCCCAGGGAGAAGGTGTCATACCGTATGTATAGGCACTCCGTAATGCTGCACCAATGCTCTCGAAAGCGAGAATCGTCGGGTTCACCGAACGGACAGTGAAACGATCGAGGTCGTCCGTCAAACCTAGACATTTCTGTACATACTGCCGAGTTTCGTGCCGATAGGGCTGTGAGAGATCCGAATTATCCCACAAACAGCCGTCGTCCATATCGATCTCTATGACAAACACGGACCTGTCAGTCGGTGTTTGTGGGCAAGAAGTCAACGAGCCCAGTTCCCACCGTCGTCCCAAGCGAATAACTAGATCGTCGCTGTGCTCAGCATAGCCCCTATAATGATGAAGTGCGGTGAGATACCCACCCAAATAGCGAGAAAGGTGACAATTTTCAGGCGGTCATAGCTGGCTTGGGGCCACCATGTGGCACCAAAATAGGCAAAGTCGGCCGCTTTGAGGGCTTCGAGTTTATGGTTGTGGCTCATCGTGCTACAAAAATTGAATGTTAGGGAGGTTACAGACCAAAGGCGTTGTGAAGGAGTTGGAGCAGGCTGGATACCTGTTGAGCCAGCCGTCCACATCGCGGCGGAGTCGGTCCAGATTGATGTTTACATTTTGGGGCCAGCCGTCGAACATGACATTCAGATCGGGTAATACTATTGACTGGCCACGGAGCTCTGCAAGAATGGTGCTTGCCTCTACTCGGGTCATTGTTCAATGTTGCGAGTGATGGTGATGATGCTAGATGGTAGAATGGAGATGTTGGTATACAAAGAGATGCGCTGGATAGGTCATGATTCTTGTCTGACGCAGGACATGTAGATGTGTAGTCAGCTTAGCGCTCCATGACAACCGTATGCCATCTGCCATTTCCATCGTCAGGTAACATAGGCGGTAGGCAAAAACAAGGCAACAACCAATAACATGATTGTGGAGCATGGTTGGATTATTAAGTTACGAGGGAAACGTAAACACGAGGCACAGCAGACCGACTTCTGATTACAACACAGCGAATTGCATGAAAGCAATCGGTGCACGTCCAGGCTTATTATAGCGCGGTTAATAAGCGCTAGTCGACCTGAAGGCGTACCTCCTACTGATAGGACGTCTTCCCTTCGCGGTGAGCACATCCCCACAGTCCTAGCGTATATAGCATCCCCATTCCGGTCGTTCCGTATGATGGCTTTCTTTGCGTCATAAGGGTCTAGAGCACAATATTCAATAGTCAGCGGTCCATAGGCCCCTTTGGTGAAAGTCTAGGCTTGTCCCGGAAGCATTACCATATACTTCCTATACAGAGTCTGTGGTTTCGAACCAGATACAAAAGACAAGAGCACTCTCGAGACAGGAGCCAAGCAGCCACTCATTTGGACCCTGAATCGAATCTGGAGCACATAAGGGGGGTGATGTGTTGATTGGTATCGATCACACAGCAAAGCCACCTATCATGGAATACGATCGTCGCTGCATGTGTGCAATCCATGCGATTACCATCGTCCTCCCTCGAATGTGTGTGGGGACGAGATGCCACTCACCGCCAGGATCGTCCATCGACCACCAATGATAATGGGCCCATGATAATGCTGTATACCGAGGGTCAGTCATCAGACATGGAACCATTGTCTTGTCATTTCGTTCGCCCTATTTGGCTCGTTTCATTCCTTCCGTATGATTCAGGTACCATTGCTTACTCATTTCAACTTTTGCTATGCCCTAATACCTCGACGAAGATGACGTGCGAGCTTCGCTGTGGGGTCTTCTCGAGCAATAATTCCTGCCATTTTTTTTTTTTTTCTCTCTCATCAGCTTCATCTCTTATCCTTGTCGGGTTGCCAGTATGACCACAGCTGGAGACGATATCTTTACCAGCGGATCACAGCGATCGTGCACCGGGTTTCATTGCTTGTTCCGTCATCAACTCCATAGCAGCTCTTGCTCTGTTGTCTCAGCGGACCTATGTATGTCTCACAATCGTGCGAAGATTTGGCATGAATGACCACACGACCCACCTGACCATGGCAATTGACTCGCTCATCATTGCCGTCTGCCTCAACGGGGTCCAAGTACACTACGGCTTCAGCCATCACGCCGTTCATCTGACGCCGCAGCAAGGGACCGAGATACGGAGATGGAGTGTCGCCTTGAGGGTGCCCTTCTTGGTTGGGAGCGGCCTCTCCAAGATTTCCATCAGCCTGTTGCTCCTACGTCTGCTTGGAAATGCGGCGGGCCGCATGCGCAAATACTTTCTCCACGGCATCAACATCTTCGTGATCATGTACACCTTGATTGTTATTTTTAGCGATTTTGCTTCTTGCAAACCGCTCGCAAAGGTGTGGGATCTGGAATCGCCTGGTAAATGCAGGAGCCCGGACAGTATAGTCAGCGTAGTGTACTTTCAAGGCGGTTCGTCCTCCCCAGAGCTTAGCCACTGTTGCGGTTGCTTGCCGAATCCAGCTTGCGCATCGGCAGTCTCTTTACTGCTTTCCACCCTTCCTATACTCGTCTTCGCCAATCTAAAGATGCCTTTACGCACGAAAGTCGTGCTGTGTGGCCTCACCAGCCTCGGGGTCTTATAAAGGAACACCGCCAGATCCTTGCAAAACCGGATGGCTAACACTCATTGGTCCAGCGACATGATCTATTCCATTATCAGAACAGCGCAGCTGCCAGGTTACGAAAAAAAGCCTCGATTTCTCATGTACGTGGACGGACCCTTGAAACAGCCAGATGAATCGGACGAGAAGAAACTGACAGATGCCCACAGACACCGCGATTCCAATAACGCTCTGGGCCACGTAAGCGATCATTGCTCCTACTCTCGACGCTCCATTGCTGACACTGGAGACTGGCCTTGAGCTCAATTTCGCAATCCTCGCCGCATGCATTCCCACCCTACGACCCCTTTTCCGATACTTTGATAGCAGCCGGGCAGGAAATTCCAAATACACCTCGAAGAAAGGCTTCAACAAGCATGGTCATAGTACGGAGGCACCCGGGCACTTCTTCCGCTCGGAGAATCGAACACCGGTTGTGGACAATCAGTACAGTCTTACGACTATCCGGCCGGGCAAGAGGGATGATGGAAGCAATGAAAGCACCGAGTTCCTGAGGAACCCTGGAGGCATCGTGAAGACGACGGATGTCCATGTCACACGATAAAAATGGCCGTTGACATCATCCTTGGTAGCGTGAAGATAAACTTATTTCCACTCTTGTCGCAAATGCAATATCGAGCCCTCGACGTTCGCGGACCATACCACCAGACATCAGAATCCCTTATTCCTCAACATCTTTTCACTCGCATCCCACAGCTTCTCTTCCGTTTTCCCTTCCCGTGCTTTCTCCACCAGAGCGTCGCCTTGCTTGTCCCTTTGACCAAAAGGCTTGAAAAACCCTCCGCTTCCCTCAAGTATCTGCCTAGAAAAATCAAAGGTCAGCAAAACCTCCCTGCCTCATCCCATGCCCCATATAAACGACGAAGCTCTCGCACTTACCGATCATCACTGCTTGCGCATGCTAACGTCGTCCTTGCCCCATCCTCCCGAGAAAGCGTGCCTGGCAGCAAGCCCCAATTGACAGAAAACCTGATGAACTTGCCCAGGAGGGTGGGGTCGAGTGCCTGCAGATTCGTCATAATGTACCCCGGGTGTACGGAGTAGGTTTTGATATTAAGGGCATCGCGGGTGAAGAGGGTGTGCAGGTGATGCGTCAGCAATACCATTGCCCTTTTGGAGTGGCAGTATCGCTTCCTGTAGCATGAGGCGTTTCAGCATCGCATCCAAGCTTGTAGATTGGAGGGAAATGTACCAGGGGCCCATGAAGCCGGTCAGGTGATCGAGGTTGGGGTTTTCGAGATCCAAGTCAGGGGTAATGGGAAGGTAGGCCGCGTCGCTAACCACGTTGATAATTCGAACGAGACCTTTCTTTCTGGCTGTGGTTGTCATGGTTGGCAAGAGTGACTTGATCAGTAGGACTGGCGAGAGATAGTTGGTCTGCCATTGCGCCTCGTAGCCGTCTTCGGTCAACGCATAGGGCGCCGCCATAATCTGGTGTTGGAACAAGACCATCATATTAGCTCAGTCCTCGCAGAGGAGTATGCTTGATCATTTGGCGAGCACTTTTGACGGAAAGCAGAACTCACTCCAGCATTATTGATCAGGATATCAAGATCGGATTCCTTATCGTTGAATCGCTTTGCAACCTGAACGACACTGGCAAGGCTCTGGAGATCAGCTTGCAGAAATTGTATGTCAAGCGACTTCTCAGGTGCGGACTGCTTCATGTCGATGATGGCTTGTGTCGCCTTCTCAGAAGATCGGGCAATGATATAGACGCGTGCGCCGTGCAGAGCCAGCTGGTAACTCGTTACATAGCCGATGCCATCAGTACCTAAGGCCCGTGGGGGTAGTGTTAGTCAAGTATATGTCACGTCTGGATCGTTTCTTTCGGAGCGGGATACCTCCAGTAACGATAGCGACACGTCCATCAAGGGAAGGAATATCTTGGAGTGAGAAATCTTCTGATCTCTTGGAGGCCATGGTGCTGGATACCACACTGGTGCAAATGCAGTCTCAAGAAGGTGGAAGGTAACATGAAGAGAGAGCTGCGGGAACATAATCATCTAAGCATGAGTATGCCCTTGTCTTCGCACCGCCACCGTCGGCGATAAGAGAAAACACTCCGGGTCCCGGGCTTCGTGCTCGTATTCGTATCTCAATGGCGGCGAGCGGAGTGTCTCGGGACCGCGCGGAATGCTTCGAGAGCGCGAGATCATAGCGCGAGATAAGGATGAGCGCGAAAATTGAAGGAGCAGCGCTACTCAGTTTAACGTAGTCTCTCCACCTATATTTTTGTACTAATAACACTTTATATTATCTATTATATCTATATTAGGGATACCGCCTGCGAGATAAATATCTATAAAGAAAAAATCGAAAACTAATTTATAGATTATATTTCGATGAAAATTTCTATAATAGCGATAGAAAATATAGCGACGGGCGACGGCAGAGATAATAACAGAAATTAACGAACGATTTGTTCTAAACTAGATAGTTATATGAAAAATTCAATATTTATTATTATTAAAAAATATTTTTATTCAATTTTTAAATTTGATTTTAATATTCGATAAATATATTGAACGTTGGTAGACTGGTATCGAAGATATAGTAAATAAACGATTATTCTAATTAAAAAAAAATTCAATTTTTAAAACTTTAATTTAAATCTGTTAAAATATACGACAAGTCGACAATCTAAATAGATCCAGGTTATAGTTATTTAGAAAACTTTCAGAACTTATAGATTATATAATCCATTCCATATCTTTATAGAAAAGCGATATTAGAATCTAATACCGAGGGGTAGAGTTCCCATCAGGGTGAGAGATGACGTTGTAAAGCCGCGCACTTCCTTTCCTACCTCATATCTGAAAGCTACGGTTTGGACAGTCGCATTGCATTACTGTTATCGAACCTTGTCTGTCAATCCTTCAGCCGCGAAAAGTTAAGAGCGAGCAAAAACCAGAACATAGCTACCACCTTTACCACACCTGCCAGGAAGCTTACCTGGCAAATCACTGGCTGCTCTTCTGGATTCGGCCTTGCACTTACTCGTATCGTACAGGCACCTGGGCACAAGCTCATCGCAACTTCGCGTAATCCATCCAAAACCCCAGATCTGTTCCCCCTAATCGAAACCAACGGCGGGAAATGGCTGGAGCTCGACGTCAACGATCCTACCAGCCCCCGCTTCGTCGACAACCTCGAGCAGTCAGGCATCGAGATCGACGTTCTTATTAATAATACCGGCTATTCTATCTTCGACCCCGTCGAATCTACCGCCGAAGAGGAATTACGTACTTAGATAGAGACGCTCTACTTCGGCCCTCTGCGTCTGATCCGGGCCGTGTTACCTTACATGCGACAGCGGAAGTTCGGTGTTATCGTTAATTTCAGCAGCGGTGCTGTCCTCGATGGCAATCCTACTATAGGAGCTTATGCTGGAGCTAAAGGGGGGCTCGATGGTAAGATACTATTGCGTGTGCTATGCTTGATGAAGCAATTCTGATATAGGCTCTTGTAGATAGCTCTTACTAAGATCCTGGCAAAAGAGGTCGCTCTATTCAATATTCGAGCCTTGACTGTCGTCCTGGGCACTTTTAATACCAACTTTGGCAATGCGGCTGTCTTCCGCAAGAACCCCTTTCCGGAAGAATACCGTGGGTCGTTCTCCGAGAAGATGATCCAAGCTATCTCTGCGGGCAAAGTTCCAGTAAACGGTGACAATACAAGGCGATGAAGGCGGTCTACGAAGTCGTCGTGGGCGAGGGTGCCGGTACTGGCTACGAGGCGGAGAAGTTCCTCCCGTTAGATAGTGATATGACGGTTCGTGTGAAGGGTATACAGGATGCTTTTGCGCACAGCCTGGAGGTTTTCAGACATGTAACTAATAGCGTCGATATTGATAAGTGAACTACAGGCGGTGCTTGAGAGTTTATCTACAAGGTTCGGAGTCAGAGGTATAGGCTGAATATTGGAAGCGGCGGTTTACTTGAATGTCCCTGGAGCTGCAAGCGAGCCTGCTACCTTCGTATTATTTCATTTCCTCGCTAACGAGATTCAATGATACCCTACACAGCTATTGGTGATCTCCGAACTCTGACCACCTCGTACCGAGCAACTGTCAACAGCTGACGCCATTTCGCTTCCGTCCTCTCCTCGCCCGCCACTACAACTATCACGGTCAAGTCGTTCGCAGTAGTATAGAGATATACGAGAGCATCCGAGACAATATAATCGTAGATCAAAAGTATACTATAACCCGGAATCAATACCTCCCTCTGCTTCTCCAAGATCCTGCCCGCCGCTCGGTCAGCCTAGACATAAAGCACACCGTGCAGGTAATTTACTCGAGCTCCTGAGGTAAGGCTACTTGGCAGCTTTCTCCCTGCACCCTAATACCAAGATCGGGCAAATCTTACTGTAACTAGCCTGGAGCGTGAAGGAATCGTAATTCGGCTTACTAACGACTTCCGGTCGATCCTGCAGATACAATCGAGTAGTAGTCTGCAAACCTATGTTGGGGGGACAACAGGGCTAAGGCAGAACGAGAGAGATTATTGACTATCGAAGGCGTTGTTGCTCAGATCGAATGACTGGTATCCGCTATCATCGTCATATCAATCTTATATTGCGGACTTCCACCATCTAATATTGGAAATCCTCCACCTCTTCTAGCACATTATAATCTGAGCTCTCTCGAGCCTCAGCTGCTGCAGATACCGACGGAGTTGCTGGATACCTGGTGGTCGCGGTACCGGTGGTGGAGTTTGTGACTGCAAATTCGAAGGCAGTGGTTTTGGGTAGGGAGACTACATTACTGTATTCGTAGTTGTATAACCCAATCAAGCCCTTTGGATGCTCTTCACATGCCTTTTCAAGATGTGCAGGGTTAGTGAACGATTTGGCGAAATAGAGGCTGGGGCAGAGAAAGCAGCGGGTGGAGTGTAAAGGTTCCATTAGCAGGTATTGAGGACGAACGAGAGAGGTCCCTGGGAGGGATGACTTTCAAGAAAGGTTGCGATGGTGGTGAGACCAGCTTGGAGCCAATGATTCGATACTAGAACCGAGACAGAAGGAAGAAAAGGGAACGCAGGCGCCGGTAATAGGTCTGGGGGGAGGTAGTAACTCAAAATAACCCCCGAACATCCCAGCGGCTTCCCCAAAGTTCTTTGTTATCTTCCAAATTTTTACCTTTCCTTCATCATGTATGCCGGAACATATATTGTCCGTCAAACATTGTTTGCATCTTGCTTCTCAGGAGTTGTAGCATTGCATGTCATCTAACATCTTTTGAATCTCCTGCCAGGTCTTGTCTTCCCGGTATCGCAGCAACTCCAGGACTTCGGTCGGATCCCCGTCGAAATTCAAGTCTTGATCCTCTTCAGCTTGAAGTGTGCCGCTCGGCTTGAGAGTCCGACAACTTGGATGATGCTCTGTGAAGTGTCGATGAACTGTGGCGGTGGCGCGACGACGGAGATACATCAGGCCTAACAGCTCCGTCCTTGTCTCTGACTGTCAGTCTTGTGGCTAGACATCGAGTTCATTCTCAATTGCGCCACTTCTGATGGGAGACTACTCTGGATCCTCACGCGTGGCTCGCTTGCAAAGGTCAGAGGTTGTTGCATGATAAAAATTAGACTACACTTATCAGTCTGCTCGCGGCGAGCAGAACTGTTCGGATACTTCGACTCAGCGGATTAAGTACTCTATACCTCGACTGCCAGCTAAACACAAAACGCAGATATCCCGCCAAGTCTCTGATTCGTGATCTAGCTTTGGGGGTAGTAATACCTGACCGTTCCGTCATGAAGGTCCGCATGGTACTGGAATGTTGTACGTTCGTAGAGAAGGAATTCCCCATCGTTTCATCCAATCCGAGTTTGCGACGTCTTTCGCAGTCGCTCGTTTCTCTGGTTTGTATTCGAACATGGCTCTAAGCATTCGTTCCAGACTCTCCGCCTCCTCGACAGAGAAATCAGGATCATTCTTCCTCCCCATACGTTGGATACGTTCAGACAGCGGCATCGACTTCGGTGCTTGACAGCGTTTCATATCTGTTCTCCACGATCCATCCTCCAAGAAAAAGTCCCCTCGAGCTTTCCATATCTGCCACCAGTCTTGCGGGGGAGGGCCAAGAGTGCTGATCATTTCAGAGATGACGTGATCCCTATCTGCAAAGAAACCTTCGAAAAGCTGTCGTTCGCCCATGATCTCATGGATGGAACATGCCAATGTCCAGACATCGGCGGGAAAGCCAAGTGAACCCTTCGCGAATGTAGTTTCGGGAGGAAGATAAAGCACTGGGGAGTGTAAGTCCTCTCTGGGTGAGATATCGGTGTTGAGCCAAGCTTCGCCGAAGTCAGATATGCATATACGTGGATCGCTCACGTCTTCGCAATAGGTTCCCAACCAAACTGGCATAACAGAATACGACGGTGCTCCCGGGCCAAGTGGAGCACCGTCGACCCTGTGGACTTTGGTTTCTCGTGGTGGATCGAACCTCTGGTAAATTTCTTCGGTAGACATCGAATCGATTTGAGGTAAGGTGAAGAGGATATTTCTGGGGTGTAAGTCTTCGAGACGTTTAGTCTCGAGCTCCCAAATGGTTGACAGGAATTGCCTTACCGCCATGGATGACGCCTTGTTCGTGGATTTCTTGCAGTCCCATTATTACTTGGGCAGCGATAGCTCGGGAAACCTGCAATGGGAACATCCAAGGATGATCCAACTTGGAGTCTCCGAGATTGCACCGAGTAGGCTTAGTAGCTATACAGAGATGTCGGCCATTGGGCCCATCGATGTAAAATTCGTCGAGTAAGGAGGCGACGAATCTAGTAGCACCTTCTTTTTGACTAACTCTCTGACTCAGATGTCGTAAAATTCGGCCCTCTGCGCTGATTTCCGACTCGCGTGCAACGAGCACTTTCAACGCCACGTACCGGCTCATTTGGGTATCACGGGCGAGCCAGACGGTAGAGTAAGAGCCCCAGCCAAGCTTGTGTATGATATGATAGCGTCCGTCTGAGTAAGAATCTCCAATATTGACTGGATGATACCCTCCCGGCTGGTACACTTCTAGGTCCTCTACCTCTTCGTGTTTCTCATAGGAAAGTTTATGGTATGATTGTTGTGACATGGTTCGAACTGGGAGCTTTGGGCGCGTCTGAGGGTTTACAAATAGTAAAGAGCGATGGCTGAAACAATTTCGCTAGTCCATGATTTAGTAATGCTGCGCTTTCTGAATACGATAAGCCTACTGACAATGCCAGAGTTCGCAAACAAACTTCTGGGGAAAAGATGAGGTTGCATAAGTATTTGGAATGACCGAGTACCAAAATTACACGGCTCCCTATTCGATCAGGAAGTAAAGATTGTTGGAAGTATAAATATCGTTGGACGGATACATAGCCTCTGGATAAGCGCTGAAGGCCGAGCCGCTTACCGCAACACCCAATCAACGTCTGTCGGTGAAACGCGCTAGTCGCAGAGCTTACGCTAAGCCCTTTGGCTTGAATCTCACTCACCAATTGTATCCCCGTGTGGGTGACCGACACAAGCGACTGATCTTGTACTGGCAACCCTTGCACTTCGAACCCCTAGCGATGACATCCCACTCACTATTCAACCGCCACGAACAGAATGGTAGCGGTTGAGCATATGTCTTTACTTATTTTAGAAACTTAGCGCCGTGTCCAGGGAAGCGTGTGAACAGCACAGCGAATTGATAAACACATGAAGCAATCTGGATCACGCGGTGAAAGCTGTTGCCTAACAGGCATCAACATCTGTCGGCGGACCATTGCGGACCAAGGCGCCGAAGTCGGAGCAATCAGGATGTTTATGGATGCGGCATGAACATGCATCTTTCTACGTCCTGGACTTAGTCCTCTTGTAACTAAACTCCAAGATACTTGCATCATCTTTATTACACGAACATCAAGCCTCCATAAGCCCCTATTACTACGTCCAATTCCTTCATTCATTTCATCTCGTGATGGCTTCGAAAGCAGTCACCTACGTGTGGAAGATTCCACGTCCTGTCATAGACGAACAAGCGCGCGTTCTGATGGCCACTGCTTATCAGATAGCGACCAAGACCGACGTAAGTAAATCTTGGGGCTCTTTTACCCATCTCCCCTGGTTTTTGGGGCTATCACTGGCAAGCTGGGCATTCCGTGTCTTGACTGGTGTCATTCGAGACCCTCCGTTGCGCTGCCGTGCCACTGTTTGAGACACACCACCACGTCAATCCCATCCGTAACGCCCCAGACAATTGTATCAGTTGAAAGACCAGCATGCTGACTCCGAAGTCTCCTGCAGCCTCATGTGACCACTATCCTTGTCCGGTACGATACCTCTACCAAAAATCTACAGACCAAGAGCCCTAACAACCAATCAGATCTCCAATTCACGAGTCAACCTGGAGAAACGGGCAATGGGAGAAAGACGATCCACACCAGACTGTATGCGCGAAGAACGCCGCTCAAGAGCAGCAGAAGGTGCACGAAGCTGCACATGGATACACCAGGAGTATGCATGATGCCACGTTATTGCGGACTGCCCCGAGCGGATACGTCAAGGCGGATAACACCAAGGACCGTCGAGGCAAGGATATCTGGCCCGGTGGCCTACAAGCCGAGGTCATCATGCACCAGGAACCTTGATCCTGGGTTCATGTAGTCACTCGAATTACACACCACCTTCTCCCATATTAGCTTCCCACTTCTTTCTTCTTTGGCAGCACTCACTTCTGACAAGCCCGCGTGGGCTCTTTGCTGTACATTCACAAAGCCAGTGCCATGGAGCTTGGTATCGAGCCGACCGCCAGTACTGATCTTATCCATCTAGTATGACAAGCATGAGTCACATTGATTTAGTTCTTCATGCGCAATGAAGTCGTGCAAGTCTGTTCCTTACAGCATGTCAAGCATCAACTACCATTTTACAACACGAGTCCCCTGCATCATGTCCGCCATCGAGACCCTGCATCAAGAAAGACTTCTGCTGACAATAGCGCGTTACCCGACACAGACGAACGAAACGCTAGCGCGAAAACCTCGGCTCGTGACGTGTCTATTAGTAAGCCACGCGCTGGGCTTTCAATGGCTGACTACCTTCTCGACAGTTAAACAGCCTTCTTTATTTTTCTCTGCTTCTGAGCACTATCCTCACAGTTCACGTCATCCATCTAAAACTCCGGGGATAATATCGCCCTTAGCTGCTTGATTTCAGAATCCTCAATGGGTTGGCTAACAAACCCTGATGGCACCCTCCTACAATACTTGATGGAAGACGTTCTTGGGATGGGCAGCTTCGGTATCGTCCTTCGACGCGGAAAGAATGCTCTGAAAATCGCCAAGTTGAGAAGTCTATCGGGCTACTCGGAGGAAGAAAAAGCAGTCTTGGAAAACGACAACGAAAGCAATCTTGAATGTCTCGAGACGGAGAAAGCCGTCTACGGAAGAGTGTCACCCTTTCCCGGTATCGCTGAATGTATCGAAATCTCTGACGAGGGGATACTTATAGCATGCTACGATGGAGGCAATCTCGAGGATTATATCAGGACCCATCCGAAGCCAGAATCAGCAAGACAAATCCAATGGATCATGTCCGCCATCGAAACCCTGCATCATTTCCACCGATGCAATATCCTGGTAGATGATATTGCTCTGCGGAACATGCTGATAGCAGACGATCTGTCCATCAAGATGATCGATTTTGGCTATTGCGTTCTTTTCCCACCAAATGCGGATATTACTAAAGTCGAAGACGAGCATGGCTTGACAGTCCAAGGCGACATTTTCCATCTTGGCAACTTGATCTACTCTATCGCAGCCTGGGAGAAATTCCACTTCGAGCTTTATCCTCATCTAAGATATGAACGTCCTCCTGCCAGCGAGCTACCGGATCCGATGCCACTGCTATTCGGAGAGCTCATCCGAAAGTGTTGGACGGGGGAGTATTCTGACATGCAGCAACTTTTGGACGATGCTGCGAGGCATAGCGGTGATCTGCTTCATGCAGGGAAGAAAGAAGACAAGGGTGACGCGCAAGTTCATGTTGAACTGCTATGATGTATCTCTGCAGCAGCGATGCGTCAACTCTGTGTGAAGAAGTCATACATAATACATCGCCAACATATACTACGTACCAAGTCAGTCTCCAAAGTCGAGCCCAATACAACATATCGTGAATGGTATTATACGGCCCAATCACATCGACTCGCTACCCGCTCGACGACTGGTGCCTAGATTAGGCTCGAGCGTCTGATCCAAAGTTTTCCTCGAGCGCTGTTACACCTTCCATTACATTCTACTTGGCCTGACTGGCTACAAAAGGTATGGTACCTTGTTCTGTACTGCAGTATTGCTCAATCTGCTTCTTGTAGGGAGTTGGCATGTTATGCGCCAGCCAACATCCACCCTGTAACCTTTGTCGGATTACTGAATACCGCTGACCGTATCCAGAGTCCCCTACAAGTTCCAGAAAATATCGCAACCCACAAGCCATGTGTTGGCTTCTTCACCCAGCACCTACCATCTACACCTGTCAGCACAGAGTCAACATTCCACCTACAGAGGAAATGCTCCCCTGCCCCGCCGCTATCACTCGAGGGAGCAACCGAAGAGCTTATCCAGACTTGGAAAGCTTCTACTAGGAAGCGAGAGCTTTGGCCCACTTGCAAAGCCAGACGCAAGGAAGGAAAGAAGGACGATGACAAAGAGGGTCGAGACGGCGGAAAGCGATCATCGATCATGAGTGGAAATACTGCTGGACCTTCTGTCAAGGTTGGAGCTTAGCCAGCATGGTAAGGATATATTGACTGCATGTCGTTGGAAAGCAGGAATTTTGACGTCGCTGCTCCAGGCCCTTGCTTAGCCTGCAGTACAGCTCTCATCTGCATTGGGCCCTTCAGATCTACCAATTCCAGAATCTCGGACAACTCTTGAACTGCCGCTCAGGTAGATCTTTCGGAGTGCGAAATCATTGCCTTTACCGTCATCATCTTCGTCACCAAAGCCATCCCCAACTTCTGCCTCAATAGTCAACTTGCAGAAGCCGTACGAGCCTTGGGTTGGTTGCCCTTTGCGGAAAAGTAAGAGATATTCCTTTCATTGGAATTCTCTTCGTAAAATGGGCCGTGTAGACGCCTCAAGGATGTTATTCCCATGGCTCAAGTACTGGCATCGAAAGATCATGTCGATATATAAACGCGAGTCGGTATAGATATTATCCGAGTGACTCACCCAGTCGTGCGTTACACGGTGACAAACTATAAATGCTTCTCATATAAAGCTTTTAAACTTTTCTCTTTCCCTCTAGCCAACAACCAACATCAGTGCATCTTCATCACTTCATCTGCCTCAGCACTACCAGCTCACCACGACAGGAACAAATCTTCGAATCCATCACACCACAAACACACGCTATCGACCGATATCAACCATCATCAAACCCTCAAACACATATATTGAGAATTCATTCAAACATGGCACCACGATCGAGATGGGAATGCTGCCGCTGCGGCTTCGATTGCAACGAGTACGGCGAATGGCTGTGCGGAAATTGCGATCACGAGGAATGCGACTACTGTGAAATTTTTTACAAATACCTCTAATGCAGGCTCGGGATGGTAGCTATTTCGGTATGGGTGTTGGGCCTAGGCAAGATTGAGAACATTAGGCAGTGTCAATATTTTTTTGTTATGGCTTAGCATGCGTTCTTCCATCTCAACAACATACTTTCCTACTATATCGCGGCCCCTACTCGCTGCTTCGTTCTGATCCACTTACGCTGCGTATTCGGTGCCAGATAATCTTGAACCTATATCGAACGCCATGCAAGTCCAGACCCAAATGTAGTACAAATTCCATCGCCACTCTACCCAAAGCGTATCCCAAGCCCCAACGGGTGACGAGGTATCCTTTCCATCGTCTGCCAAATTTGTATCCGCTCTCTACTTATCAGACAAGTCGTGTCCTTTACATCCTCTTACAAAAACACTGGTGGTAAGAGGTGGGGTACCTCGTTACAAGATACCCATAATATTATCCGGCTAGCTTCTATAAAGGCGACTGCTTTTCCCGAAAGTAAAACCCTTTCGTATATTTTCCGAACACGCTTGTGTCAAAGAAGGACTCATCAGTGTCAATGCAGACTATAGAGAAGACCTCCAAAAAGCCCTATAGATACTAAAAACCGTCCCTCCTACTAGAGTTGTACTTCAATTCTGGGAATAGCAACGCTATATCAAGTTGTGAACGACTGTAGCGATTCAGCTGACGTTGTATTCCCTCTACACAAGCAAGCTGTTTACAAATGTGTGTCCGTTGTACTCTATGTTGCTTTCTCGTATAGTTTGGCTACGCTACAGATTTGCGTCAGATCGGACATGTCCAGCGGTGATATATAACAGCAGTCGCCAGTGTAAGAGGTTGCAACAGTGGTCACTACCTGGATCCAACGTATCCTCCATACTCGATGGAAATGGGTATACGATATGGATGCACGACGAGAATGTCAACATCCAGAACCACCTCTTAATCAGCTAAAATACGCACCAGCATCCTGTCAATATTGGCCCCCTTTTTTGGTACGGCCTTGAGTCTAATATACTTCGAATTCTGTGAAACGCATCCAAAAGCTGACTCAATGTGACTTTGTATCCAGCCTCGTCATATCGGAGGCATATCTTCAAAATAACAACCAAGAACGCACGCACATCGATAACAAAGCCGCCCACTGAAAGCCGCTAGACTCGATCATCTTCCAGATTCCAGACCCACAAAATTTCTTTTCAAAGATCAAAAGTCAAGCTTTCCGCTGTCTGCAATAAAGGCCAGGACTCACGTAAATCGTGCATACTGTCTGACAGCTCCGCATTTCGATCGCAAAGCTATATCGTCGCCATAGCTGTATCATCGCCATAGCTGTATCGTCGCCATAGTCCTCCGACTGGGTACGTGGGCATCCAATACCTCGACGGCCAGCCAAATCAGGTGCCCCGCGGGTGCTTGGGATAGGAGCTACCTTTCCATGCGTCATCTGAGCGGAAGCCTCCACCAATTCTTCTTCTTCTCTTCCTTGGCCGCTTCTTCCTTTTTGATCTACCACACCATTCACATTAGCCTACCAACTGCCACACAAGTCCGTCTTGAGAACTCAACTGCGAGGAGGGTCAAAGGCTAAGACTCACCATCTCTACAACCTCCGCCACTTCGTGCGCATCTCCCTCCCCTTCCGCAACAAGCTTCAGACCCTCCAGCGCAGCTATCACGCCACTATCCCTTTTTGTCTTGGTATTCATCTGCCTCGCTATCAATTCCCTGTCCACCATGCGTCTCGCGTCTTCCCATTTCTTTGCTGCAAGGTAGATATCCTTCAAGTTTTCAATCGTCGATAGCATATCCCCATCTGTATCCTCCAGGTTCGCCTCCTCGCGGATCCTGAGGACCCCTTCAGCTAATTTCGCCGCGTCCTCGTATTCGCCTTGTTCTAAATATGTTTTCGAGAGGTTCTCTGTGGCTTCGAGGGTTTTGGGGTCCGAAGGGCCGAGGCTTGAGATACGGGCGGAGAGGATCTGGAGTTCGAGTGTTGCGGCTTCCTGATATTTTCCCCGGGAGTAAAGGACATTTGCTTTGATGGCAGCGATTTTGAGTGTGGTGTCGTGGTCTGGTCCGAGGGTGTTGGTGTGAATATCTAGAAGCTCTTGGCTTAGCAATGCAGTCTCCAGAAATCTGTCCAGTTTTCGCCAGGTGGAGACGAGGGAAGTCATCACTTCTATAGTAGCATCATCTTCTGGCGCAAGATTCTTACGATTGTATTTGAGTACTCGCTTGTCAGGGATTCCGCGGCTGCGTACTTTCTTTGCTCCTTAAGACAGTCAGCCAGTCTCACGGCCGCGTTGATGGTGTCCGAATGATCCATTCCATGCGCCCTCTCTAGAGACGCTAGAAGCTTCTCAGCTTGACGTTCTGCATCTCTCCACTTCTCCAAACTCGTCATAACAACGATGACATTTAGTCGGGCTCCTTGGGTTGCAGGATGATCGTCGCCGTAGGCTTTCTCCATGAACCACAAGGTTTCGTATGCCAGACTCTTTGCTAGCTCATATTCGTCGAGTCCGGTGTCCAGAGCCATCAAAGGAGCGAATCTCGCAATGGTTTTCTCATCTTGATCACCCAGCAAGCTTCTAGACATGGTTATGGCCTCTTCATACTTCAGTCTAGCGTCTTCTAGCCTAGCAATTTCATGGTACGAGCACGCCAATGCAAAAATAGTATCCATAACCTTCATAGCGTTGTCGCCATCCAATTGTCTGTGGCCGTCCAGCGCTTCGAGCTGCAACGCAATAGCCTCATCGATGTTCCCCAGAGAGTAATAAGTCTGTCCAAGTTCGGTCATGGTATAGAGGGCCTCTTTATGCCTGACCGGACGAAGCTTCCTCTCCAGCTCCAAAACTTGCAATTTAATATCACAGGACTTCTCGAACTGTCCCCATTTTTCTTATACGCCAGAAAGGTAGAAGAGAACATGGAGAGTCACGATGCCTTCTGAACCATATAGAGTCTCACTCACTCTGGCCAGGCGTTTGCCGAGCCACTCGGCTTCCTCAAACATGTTCGCGCGAATGTAAGTTGGTAGAAGCTCTGTCATAGCAGAGCGAGTTGCTTCATGCATTTCACCATAGATCTCCTCTCGCTTCTGAACTACTTCCTGGTAACACATGATAGCCTCTTCGCAGCGATCCAGTCTATTGAGCACCAACGCCAAATCGTTCAACGCAGCAAGCGTGGCACTCCCACCGTCACCATGAAGTGCTCTGAAATCTGCCAGATTCTCACGAGCCAAAACCTCGGCTTCATCAAGAATCTGTTGTTTCGTCAAAGCCTTGCAGAGTAATCGTTTCGCCTCGAGGGTATTTGGTCGATTTTCGTGCCCGAAGCTTTTCAAACACCAGCAGTGCCTGGCGTTGCAAGATAACGCACTCAACTAACCGATCCTGCTTTTCGTAGATACGAGCGAGTTCTAGCTTTTGCCACTGTATTTCTGTGGAGCGAGACCCATAGGCCCGCTTGTGTGTATCTAGGAGCTGAGATTGAAACTTTCCAGCCTCCCTGTAATTGAGTCGGACTTCAAAACAATTGACCAGAAGCCTCAGAGTATTCATAGAATAGTATGATTCTCGGCCTCGAAACTGGACCGTATGACCGTATACTCGTTGGTATATATCTTCTGCTTGCGTCCATCTGCCATGAGTTCTAAATACATTCGCGACTTGGAGCAGGATACCATATGTCAGCGGAAAGTACCCTGCTACGATGGTATTAAGTTGACTCGAGCAGAATTCAAGCTCTATTCCGGCCTCCTGCCATTTTTCCAGAGCACAGTAACTACATATGAGCTCACCTACCAGGCGAATAACAAGAGATCGGCTTCGCTTTTCCTTTGTTCTGATTGTCTCTATGGCATGCATTTTAAGTTCCATTGCTTTGGGTGTTTCGCCCAACTTAGCCATAATGAGAGATAGATCGAAGATTGCTATAGCAAGGCCAACGTCTTTAGTCCTGCAAGACACTTCGATGAAACTATCTAGGGCCGCCGTGTTCCCCAGCTTGAATAGAGCAATCGAGTACATAGACACTGCTCCTACTTGGTCGACGATGGACGCTGCATTCCGAATTTGTGAAATTATGGGAATGTCCCTACTGTCTCATGTGACTGGGTCCCAGGGGGTTTACACAACCGAAGCGCCTTTGACATGGCTTTCGCCAACGAGGCATTGACTAAGCTTTCGGCTTCTTCGAGCTTGTTAACGGCGATGAGCGTGGCGATCATGCTGCTACAAACCTCGTCATGATCAGTTTGTTCGTCATGCTCGAATGCCTGTCTCTTCTGTATGACCATATTCAGCAACTCCTCGGCTTCAACCCAGCGTTCCTGCATCATGTACACCTCAGCAAGTCTGGCCATAGCAGCTAAGGTTTCTGTATGGTCCTCCCGAGCTCGGGTCACCTTTTATCGACCAATTCTTTGAAGTTGGTTTCGAGCTGGAAGGGTGAATATTGTTCGGGGGGCATTGGAGCTGGCATATCGTCGATTAATTCAAGGGATTTGACTTGAGATGTTCGCACTATCATGTGATGCTCTAGGTACTTCTTGATCTTCAGGCCTTGCACAACGAGATCCTTTGGCGGAATGCTGTCATTGCGATCCTCGTACTCGAGAACCTCTTTCGGTAACAGACCGATGGGCGTAATTCTTTTGGAGTCACCTCTCCACGGCAGTATACCTCCTTCAACCAGCTCTACAATACGATCATAGTTACAAATACTTGTGGCAATGTGGAGTAAGTTCCTGCCATGTCCGGGATCGCTTTTGTCGAGCAGCTTCATCAGCACTGCCTCGGCGGTAAGTTTCCATCGCTCTAACTTGAAGCCGCCCCTTTCAAAGGGTACGTATCGTTCTTCGGGGTTCATAGCCAGATGCTGCGTCGTAGTAATTGGATTGAAGTTTGTCGTAATATCGACTACTGCTCCACATTCCAGCAGAATGGAGACAGCTTGCAGATTACCACAAAAAGAAGCTATATGGATTGGCTTGTAATTTTCATGTTCAAGATTGACAAAAACTTGTAGGTGTGAGTGCTTCTCCGACAGGTATCGAAGAACATGAGCTCCGTTGACTTTGGCAGGAACCGTACAGGCTTCATACATGATAGTTGACCCATCTTGAATGACTACAGAAGCCCCTCCGCTGATCAAGGCGTCGAGCATCTGGCCGTCACCCTCTGGATGAGCCAGACACATTTCGAGCACGGACTTTCTGTCAGATTCGATCTCAACAGTTGCGCTTACATCGGCACCACAGTCAATCAAGGCTTGGACAGCGTAAGCAGTTTTGGCGAACAGCGCTGCACACATAAGAGGAGAAAAGTTCTCATCGGTTCGGGCATTCACGTCAATGCCCGTCGCCAAGATTGAGTCAAGTATTTCGCAGTTCCCATGCAAGACGGCTTGTATGAGTAGCTCTTTGCTGATGTTAATGTCTTCTCTTTGGATGAGAACGTCCAGAATGGGTCTAACCCTTCCGTCCTCTCTAGCATTCAGGCAGTACACAGTCTTATGCTCATCGACGTCCATCCGAGCTCCACAGTCAAGAAGGCATTCCAGGACAGCCAGATCTAACTCACATGGGATGACTCTGATAGCTTCAGCTAACGATGTGTACCCGTCACGGTTCTTCTGATTGATGTCACCATAGACAGATTTCAACACTCGCTGTGCTGTTTCATGAAGATTCTGTCGCCGTCGGTCGCCATGCGGCAACAAGAGCTTGAAAGTAGAGACTTCGCCCATGTGCAGGAATGGCGTTCATTGCCAGCTCGGCATGCCGTGCGCCAGAAGTAATTCAGTCATTTCAGGACAGTGGTTTGCCACAGCGATGTTCAAAGGAGTTGTGTCTCCCGCCGTGACACTAGCACCAGCATCCAAAAGTGCTTTTGTGACGGCTATGTTCCGGACTTCGACTGCGAAATGTACAGAGGACCATCTCAGTCGGAGGCCATGTTCCAGCAGCTCCACCGGCTCTAATACCACCCCATCCATGACCATCGAGTTGTGAGTCGATCTCATCTTCTCCAGTACCGAAGGTATTTCATCGTCTTCAAACATCATCAGCCAGTGGAATGGAGATAAGTCACCCCTTTGGCGATTCCAGAAGTCTGCGCCATGATCCATCAAGAGATGCACAATCTCCGCATGACCACCACGGCAAGCGGCGATGAGTGGTGTCGCTCGCTTTTCGTCCCGGGTATTCACGTCCATCCCAGCCTCGAGAAGCACGCCAATGATATCTTTCAAGCCTAGTCGTGCCGCAAGGTGAAAAACATGATGAAAGTCCTCTCTATCGAAGGCGTCGGACACGGCAAGTAGCGGCAGCTTTTCATTTGACGAGTTCTGTAAGAACATTGCGATAGCATCGAGAGTACCTCTCTCTTTGAATAATGCGCCTCTCTTCAGTACTTCAATTCCAGAACAAAGATCAAATGGCGTATCCAGCAAACTTCTTTGAAGGACTTTCTTGTGTTCTCGAATACGGTGGGAGTAGTAGATAGCATTCGGCACTTGCTGCAAATCAGCCTCGACTTCTATAAATGATTGGGTGGCTCGCGGCAAGCAGGAAAATCCGGGCACTGAACCTATCGTCTCTTGCATTGGTAGGGTGTTTGGTTTGGCGAGCAGTCCAGGTATCGGATGCCCACTCCGCCAAGTCGAAGGGAGTGTCCAAATGAATCTGCTCATCGCGAAGGCTGTTGGTAACGTGGAAGTCACAGGCGCCTGCAAGGCAATATGCATGCGAAGGTTTATACCAGAACTCTATGCCTCTCCACAGGCAGCTCCTCATTTTAAGGATTCTAAGAACTTATCCTTACTTATCGGGGTCCCAAATCTGGTCAGATGACACATTGCAAGGTGGAAATAGGCAAACTCGATTGTAGCCTCTGCAGCAAACTCAAGGTCCCAATTGAGTTGGGTGAACAACTCTGTTTGCAGTGCAATAGGTACAGTTCTCGCTAGGTTATCTGTTCTCGTGAAAGACCACTTTCGTAGGGGCGCTATTTTGGAGGGGCTGGTGTATAAGGATGTGTTTCTTCTAGAGCTCGAAAAGTTCCTGTCAGAACGAAAGATTTTTACAATAGCTTTACACTTAATCCTTTACTCCGGCTCATCTCGGAGACAGCCTTCCAGGACACCTCGAAGCACCCGTTTTGGAAACGTGCCCTGGATAGGCCACATCTCGAAAGTCTGCAGCGCTTGCAAGAGCAAGTCGTCTTTAGGTAGTCCATTCAACCAAATAAGATGGTTTTCTTGGAGTGCTGGGTCGATGAACATTTGCCCTCCTTGCAGAGTCTCCCATATGACTAGGCCAAGGGAGAAGATGTCGCTCGCATGGGAGTCGAAATTCGATCTAGCGCCGTTACTTCTACCACGACGAATTTCAGGAGCATTGTAAGTTTTTGAACCAGTGTAAACAGAAGTTCCCTCAAATATAGAGCAGCCGAAGTCTGACAGCTTTGCAACGAAACCCTCTTCACCTGCAAAGATCAGGACGTTGGCCAGTTTCAGATCTCCTTGAACAATATCACAAGCATGGAGTCCTGCTAATCCGCTAGAGATATCGTAGCAATAGTGTGCACGCTCCAACAGCGAGACATCCCCATGCTCGGAGAGATGGTCTTTGAAAGTACCACCGAAGGCGAAATCTGCGACAAGGTAGATGGCAAGACGACCTTGGAGCTCCTCAGCCCCGTAGCCAATAAGCTGAGCGACGTTGACGTTCTTTACGACTGGCTTGTGGGCTAAGATTCTCAACTCACGGAGGACTGTGTCAAGGGTGCTCTGACTGGGTCCGGCGGTCTCTGCAAGTGGGCCAGATTGCTGGGGGATCACATGCTTGACGGCACCAATTGTTGCGATCCAATAGGTAGCTTGCTCTAAATTACACTGTAGGAGGTGCCCTCTGCAATGTTTGCCACGGTGTCGGCGGGCAGAAAGTAGTACGTGTAGAAGCGCGTAAACTCCGACGCAGCACGGCTGAGAAGAAATTGCCATATATTAGCAAGACGTGTAGTATTGCCTACACCGTCGACGGAATCCTTCGTCGGTCCAGATGACAGCGGCCCGTGATGCGTCACTTTATCATTGGTTTCGTCCCCTGACTCCGAGAGCACGGTGCGCTCCGAGGTCTCGCTGCCATCTTCCGAGGCATGATCCATATGCCGTGATCCTAAAAAAGATCAGCACGGGCGGCCGGAAGACCAGAGCAAAACAAGACGCAACATGACCCTGCACACCGGCCATGTATGGAGCCTTTGGGTAGTCAAAAAGCTGGTCAATCGATGGACGATAGAGCCATTGACTCGCACATTGACCTGTGATCAGAGGAACTAGCTTGTTGGTGTCTTTAAAGATGTCGTTATGGCCACACGACTGAAGAAATCAACCAGTGCAGTCGCGATAATTACTGTTGTACCTGAGCAGTCGCGTCGCCAAGAGATCCTTGCTGACTAATGTCACGTGATCTTTAGCGCAGCGATACCCGTTCTGGACACGCTTCCCGTACGTCAAGTCTCACCTTCAAAGACGCACCATCCCAACTCTACAGCCTGGACCTGATCTACCTGGCGGGCTGTTCATGTGCATGACTGACAACCATTTCGATCCTGCAATCGCTATGGCGGAGGCTCGGATGGTAAAGGAAAACGCAAACATCTACGTGTCACAAAGGCCTAAACACAGTATCGGCCTTGACGTTGCACACCTTCAATCTTGATGACATCGCCATGAATCAATCCTCCTACTCTCCGAAGCCTCGACCACTGGCTCTCCACCACCACGCGGACCTCCCAACCTCTCGCACCCCCGTCTCAGCGGATTCGAATACTCCCGGCTCGACAACGATTTCACCTGGGGCCACCCCGACTATGAAATCCAGCGGAACATCTACCGGCACCCGCACCGCTGGGATCGGCCGAACGATAGCTTCTCCAAGATCCACGACATATACTCCCTCGGGGTGGTATTGCTCGAAATCAGGCTCTGGGAACCCATCATCAATTTCGACGCCAAGAAAGGAGGAGAGCCGTTGCAGGAACGCTACCGAGACGCTGGCACTACGAGAGATCGACTACTGCGGCATGCGAACAAGAGGTTGGGTTTCTACGCTGGGGAGAAATATCAAGAGCTCGTGCTGAAGTGCTTGAAGGGGGATTTTGGGGATGTGAGCGGTGATGACAAGATTGGGACGGAGCTTCAACGTCAGCTTGGCAGGGAGGTTGACAGGGCTCTAAAGCCTCAGGAAAAGTCGGACGATGAATGATGTTCCTGGCTTCCAGATCATCGAGATATGGATGAAGCACGGATGTGAGCATGTGGGTGGAGATGCAGCAGGTCCCGAAAGTGTTTCACTCACCGAGGTACCCGTACGTCTTGGAGAATCGTTGGACCTAGACTCGTTCATATAGTCCAGCACAGCAGCGGGCCCTTCAAGCAGAAGATTGACCATACGGTACCGAGCCCTAGGGCCGAGCGAGCCAGACAAGATGCAGGCTAAAAAGGCTTGTGCAGCGGGAGGGTCTTGGCAGGCGCGAGTGCGGGGAAGCTTGGCAAGGCTTGGCAGAAGTTCGGATAGGAGCAGACGCTTCAAACCAATCAACTCGTCCCCCCAAACACTTGTCAACGCTTATCGGCATGCACCATGCAGACGCACAGCAAGCAGCTCGAGCCTGCTGACCGGCACTGGAATGTGGACGGTAATCCACTATCCTTCGACCCGGATCGCCAGACCTCGGTGTCCCACGGGGGTATAAGATCCACCCGATGCCCTCATGATGCCGACTCCGCTCATCTCCCTCCCTCATCGTCCTCGGAACCCATAACCTTAAACCAACCTCGCCAACGGTGATCATCCAGACCCGAGATGGCTGCAAATTCCGATGCAGAGCCCATCGCCAAAGGGACCATCCCAACCCTCAAGCAATCATTCAGGGACCTTTTTCGATGGCGGCAGCGAGTTGCCATTACCAACGAATATGGCCAGGTAGCAACCGAATGGCAGACCCCGGAGCCTCTGCAGAACCCTGTCAAGCTCTTCATGCAGCTGTCCGCAAAAGATTGGCTGTTTTTCATCGTTGGCTTACTCGCCTGGACCGCCGACGCTTTCGACTTCCATGCGCTGTCCATTCAGACCGTCAAGCTGTCCAAATACTACGACACCTCCAAGACCAATATCACTACCGCCATCACCTTGACCCTGCTCCTGCGCTCCGTCGGCGCCGCCTTTTTCGGCCTCGCCGGTGACAAGTTCGGTCGAAAATGGCCCATGGTCGTCAATATGATCGTGCTCGGTCTCCTCCAAATCGCCACCATCTACAGCAGCACATTCCAGCAATTCCTCGCCGTCCGCTCTCTCTTCGGACTCTTCATGGGCGGCGTCTACGGCAACGCCATCGCTATGGCCTTGGAGAACTGCCCCGTCAACGCCCGTGGCCTCATGTCCGGCATCCTGCAACAAGGCTACTCATTCGGCTACGTGCTCGCCGCCTGCGCCAATCTCGGCGTCGGCGGCTCCACCGAGTCCTGGAAAACCGTCTTCTGGATCGCCGCCGGCTTCTCCATCGCCGTCGGCCTCGTCCGAATCTGTTTCCCCGAATCGCAGCAATTCCTCGCCGCCAAAGCGTCCGGAAAGCCGAAAGTGACTCCCGCCGCCTTCTTCCGCGAAACCAGACACATGCTGGCCAAGGAATGGCGCATGTGCGTCTACTGCATCATCCTCATGACTTGGTTCAATTACTACAGCCACACTTCCCAGGACAGCTACACCACTTTCCTCCTCACCCAAAAGGAATTCAAGAACGACGCCGCTAGCCGCGGCAGCATCATCATGAAAGTCGGTGCCTGCGTCGGCGGCACCATCATCGGCTACCTCAGCCAATTCGTCGGTCGTCGTCGCGCCATGGTAGGTGCAGCCCTCATCAGCGCCTGCCTAATCCCAGCTTGGATCCTCCCCACCTCCGAACCCAGCCTATCAGCCTCCGGATTCTTCATGCAATTCTTCGTCCAAGGCGCATGGGGCGTGATTCCCATCCACCTCAACGAACTCTCGCCTCCCGCTTTCCGCTCCTCATTCCCCGGCATCACCTACCAGCTGGGCAACATGATTTCCTCGCCCTCGGCCCAAATCGTCAATGCGATTGCAGAATCCCATCTCATCACACGCAAGGGCGGGGAACGTGTCGAGGCCTACGGACCTACAATGGGTATCGCGACGGCGATCATCGCACTCGGGATCGCCGTTACAGCAGCGCTAGGGCCGGAGAAGAGAGGGAGTCGGTTTGAGACCACGGCGCCGGCGGGCACGGATATTGAGGACTTGTTGAAGAGGCCGAGTGATGCGGAGGCGGGGAGTGACAGTGACATCGGGCGCAGGGAGAAGGGTGCCGAAGAGAGGATCGAGCGGGTTTGAATATTCCAGTGTTCTTATGAGATCAACGCTGATGATATCTTTCTTTCTTGATTCGGACGACGAACATATATGCTGAGAACCTCTACATTGCTCCTCCCAACGCGGCATGCACACAAGTAGGCAAATCAAAACGCACAAGATTCTCGCATCTTCTTACCTACCACACGATACCCGCAAAGCTAACACTTTCCCCTTCATGTTTGACATCATCACTACCATACAGTTTGATAAAAAGAAAACCACCAACGATATACACTACACCAGTATCGATCCCCTACTCAAGGTATGCCGTAAACTCCCCAGAATCAGAATCCACCATTCATTCCCTCCCCTCCATACCAGCAAAAACCACCACACAAGAGTTCGCATGATCAACACAAATCATAGATACTATAACAAATAATCCATAACCTGCAAATCTTTCTCGCTCTCATCAATAAACACCACAACAAATCCAAGTCACAATCATCCTGAAACCTATCTCCAAGCGCTCTTCCCTCTTCCCCCTTTCCTCTCCCTCTCCGCCCCCCCCCCCC